>QLPI01009462.1:0-14771 GCA_003314275.1 Chroogomphus rutilus
GAATCCAAAGAGGAAAGTCTAAGGATCCCGCTGCTGGTGAGCCCCTTTTATACCCTTTATATTCGTGGTCTGTGCACTAGCTTACAAATCAATACATCGGAGTTGTAGAGCCAATCTCCTGGTACTAAGTCCGAGGCTCGGGTATTTGCTCTGAGTTCTAGTCATCATGTGTTAAGACCTTTCTGTCTCCACTCGGTGGTTTCTGGGCCTCTTAGCCTCGGAGTTGGTCGGAGTTCGAAGTAGGACTTCGGACCTGTATCAGGTCTCGGAGCTGATCGGAGTTTGAAATGGGACCTCGGAGTTGGACTGGAGTTTAAAGAGGGTCGTCCCCTGACAGAGACTGCTATCTAAAGAAAAGACTAGTGTCGTTATCATAGATATATGTCCCTTGAGGATGGCGTCTGATTTACCTATCATGGAATTCCAGATCCGAATAGTAGCATCATAGGATGTGGATGCAATGCTTGTGCCATCTGGTGAGAAGACAGCCGATGTAACCTCTGAAGCTGCATCATAGCTAGGCATAGCGAAAAGGCTCAAAGCTTCTTTGTGGTTCCAAAGCATTATAAAGGACCCTGAGCTTTGTGGAGCTTGCACTTAGACACTAATGCATCTGTGTCGTTTATAGACCTATGAGGTATTCAATAATAGAAGAACCCATATATGGACATGCAATGTGGGTGTCTTATACAACCTGTGGTGTATATCTGCTTCTAACATCAGGTGAGCCACAGCTAGTTGACATGCTAATATCCTCCTGAAGCGCTTAAGACCTATTATTGTTTGCATACTTTCCTTTTAACCTTTGCTTTATTTGTTGCAATACTTTGTGCATTTATATACTTAAATAATTGTGGATGAAAAGGTGGATATTGCAACATGAGCTGGTCATGTACTCCTCTAGAGAACATAGACAAAGGCTTTGTCCAAAATGTCTCTTCCACAGGAGGTATGTCTACATTGTAGTTCTTCTAAGAGCAGCTGTTAAAGCCATGAGTATAGCTTAACTAAAACAGAGGTACTGAGTTTCAGTTTGGTCCAATGAACTGGGGGTCAGATATGATTTGGCTTCAACTTATATATTGTGCCCACTCAAATGTTCTGTCAGTGTATTTTGGATGGTTTGGTTGGTAGCTGAAATGTCAGGACCAAACAGGGACATTTATTGGGGAGTATCGAGTAGCTTGGGTAGCTTAGTTTGATTTCTGACCCGAAGTAACACATATGAAAAAAGATTACTTCTAAACAAGAACAGGAACCATAGAGTGGGAAAGTATGGAAATGTACAGTGCAACTAATTGGTATAGTACATGGATATGGAAACTATAAAAGTAAGATATGAAAATAGGGGATGCATGATCAGATATTAACCAAAGTGACTGGATCAATAAACTGAGATGAACTAAAGTATGTAAGAGAATGAAGTTGTCCAAAGCTCCTCACTCACCAAATTTCCAACTCTACTCAATTTGTGTCAATGGCAAATCATCCCTCATATGGGATCTCATCTTCAATGAATATTCATCTAAAGGTGCATTTTCACAGGTGGACCTACAGTGGGTTAAAAAAACTGCCCCAATGTTTGTGCATTTTAGAAAGATTGATATTCCATGAAGGAATGATATCAGCAAAATTTCTGAAAATTTCACATAATATACTAGAACATATTGGCTGTCTATCAACTTAAGAAATAATGTTAGTCCAATCAAAACTCATTTCTCAATAAATCAAACAAGATAATCACTCATTGGGGCAGTTTTTTTGACCCTCTATTATTTTACAATCTAATACTTTGTATGACCCTCCTTTGCCTTTAAAACTGCCTGGATCCTCTTAAGCATGCTTTCTATTAGCTTCTGGCATGTCTCTGGTGGCATTTCAGTCCACTCCTTTGCCACCCTGGCCTATAATTCATGTACTCCTTTGGGTGGTATGTGTCAGGCACCGAAAATGCTGACATTGCATGGGCCGAGTACTAATGCAAAAGTACCAACTTCACAATGCTGGTATGGGATTGGCCAAGTCTAGTAGACCAATTGGGGTGGCTTGGATTCAATGTACTTGTGCATTGCACCCTACTTTCTGTGCGTGCTACTAATTTTGGAAAGAAGAGGAACTTGGGAGAGTGCCGAGAGTGTCAGCCCAAGTAAGGACTTCAGACAGGAGGATTAAAGAAGGCAAGAAGTGTATGCCAAGTTGATATTCAGAATGGGGAACTTTCTACATCCATATACTACTTATATAGGTTAAGAAGCAAATGTGGAACAGGGTGGCATAAGGTACGAAGAAGGGGATAAGATATGGAAAACATGTGGAAGCATTCTCTACAATGCTCAAGAATAGAACAATGTGTCAGGGTTTGGGTACTGACGGACTTCGGAACTGCCGAGGGGTTGGGCGGACAATGGCCAAGTCCTGCAGGCCAAGAGTAGTGGTGTTGGCTTCAACGTACTCGTGCATTGCACCCTACTTGCCATGCGTGCCACCAAATTTGCAACAGACAGATACTCGGGAGGATGCTGGTGATGCCGGCCTGAGTCGAGGACTTAACAGAGGAGAAGAAGGTAGGAGGGCCTAAGCCTAGTCGATACCCAGAATGAGGAAATATGTACATGCATGTCCTACTTATATAGGTTTAAGAAGTGACATGTGGAATAAGGAATGTGGGACAACAAGGTATGCAGAGCATGTGGTTATTGTCCACAATGAGTAAAATTTAGAATGAAGGGATGCAAACGGGCATAGAACAATAAAGGATAGAATAATAGAGGCGTGACCAAGGATAGGACAATAGGGAGTGACCGACTATAAAACAAGGGAGTCGTGGCCGAGGATAATACAAGGACAGGAAGTCCCGAGGTGAGACGGACCGAAGGGTGAGGACAAGGAGTGTGGATGGTGGATGTACCGAGCCGAGATCAGCGTACTAAGTGTTATGCATGCGGCATGGACACTTGGTTGTGGATGTAGGATGGTTGCTCGGTCGGCACTGCCGAATAAACGGGTCTCGGTATGTGTACTTGACACAATGGATATGAACTAAAATAGAACAATAAAATGTGGCTGGGTATAAGCTAATAAGAGCATGACTGAAAATAAGACAATAGGATATGACCTAATAGAAAACAATAGGGTCATGACCGAGAATAAAACAATATAAATATCCCAAGGTAAAATGGGTTGGGAAATAAAGAATAAATAGGTTGGGATAGTAGATATTGAATGAAAGAAATGTGAATGATGAGTAGGCTGGGAGGTGTGGATGATGAATGTACCAAGCCAAGATTGACATACTAAGTGACTTGGGAAAGACTTGGTCACCTGTGCATGGAATTAGACGTTTGATGTTTGGTCAGTACTGCTGAGTAAAACGATGTTTGGTATGTGTACTTAACAGTATGGCATGTTGTTGGAGTTTGGCCTTGAAGTGTTGCCAGAGGTGTTTAATGGGATTTAGATCAGAGGATTGGGCAGGCCACTTCATGGGAATGATGTTGTTGTCATAAAACCACTGGTCTGCCTTATTTGAGGTATGTTTTGGATCATTGTCCTGTTGGAAGTACCACTTATCCTTAGCCATCTCTAAATTTTCAATGCTCTCCTCTACTCCCTCCTCCAAAATCTCACAATACTATACTGCATCCATGTTCTCCTGTACCTCTATCAGCTTTCCCACCCCATTCCAGCCCATACACCCCTAAACCATCAAGTTATTCCCCCCTCCATATTTGACAGTTAGTGTGGTGGTCCTGTCTGATACTGGTTCCTGTCAGGATGACATTGCTGAATTCATACAACACACTATTATATCTGTTACATCACATGGTCATATTTCCAACACCACATGATTGTATTACTATTTATAGTATCCATTCATTTACCTGAATTTTATATTTCCATTTATATTTCCACTCCGCTTTCTGTTTATAGTATAATCTGTTCACTTCACTTGTCTATTTCCATTTATAACTTCACTCCACTTTTCTCATCTGAGTTCAACCTCGCAATTACTCTTTTCTATTGTTGGGTCATTTATCACATTCCATTTATAGTAACTCCATTGCACATTGGAAATACTCGCTCCTTATTTCATTTCAATCCTCGCATTTCTCATCTAGTATAGGAACCTATTTCTGTTCGACATAGACTCTTCATAGATAAAGAAATTAGTATAAAACCTGTATGTTTGTTAGTCTATTCTTTAGTCAGAATATCGACTAAGATTCTCCTGTTCACTTCTGTCTTGCTCTATTTCATTTCCACCTATACACCAGTATCATTATTATGATCCTCAGCATTACAGTCATCAGTATTATGAAATTAGGGATCTTGAGGTCTGGATGGCATAACACATAAGTTGAATCCAAGCCCTACTATGAGCCTTGCTATTTTTTTCAACATTAGGAGATATTACAACTACATCCCCTTCAGTTCTTAACAGTATATTCTGACTGAACCTCCTGACCTCATTCATTTTTACAACAACAGGAACACTCACCCCAGTACAAGCTTCTTTGCCCCAATTCCAAACCTGTTACAAGCTATTTCCGAGAGGCATCACCTATCAGAACAGCCTGAGGACCTTGCTAGAGGCCATGTGACCACTTCATCCAGTACCCCCCCCCCTAATAATGCTGACCCTATTGATGATAACCACAATGCTTTGAGTATCAGCACCAATGCCAACACTGATCAGCTAATCAAAAAACTGATTAAATGCCTAGCCAAACCAACAACCTCTGAAATCTCCAGCTCTCGAGTCAGAGTTTGGGAACCAAAGTTTATGATGGTACAGACCAAGATAAGCTCTGTACATTCCTCCTTCAATGTATTCGGAATTTCCAAGATTGCCCATCTGCTTTCAAAACAGATGGATCAAAGATTCAGTATGCCATCTCTTACCTCTCAGGCCCAGCACTTCAGTACTTTGAACCAGCCATTCTTGGCAAAGTTCAAGCTGAGACTACCTGGCTCTCAGGTTGGAAAGATTTTCATTCAGAACTCAAGATAAATTTTGGACCTTTCAACAATGCTGTACAAGCAGAAATCAAACTCAAACAGATAGTTATGAAGAATCATCATTGTGCAGCATGCTACTTCATCAACTTTTCCCAAGCCTCCACTCTCACTCAGTGGAATGATGCAGCCCTTGCTCATGCAGCATATAAGGGACTGGCCAAATGTATCAAGGACAGCCTCTTTCACTTCCCTTGTTTCAAATCCCTCGCTGAACTTCAACAATATTCACTTGAGATTGACAGTAGATATTGGGAATATAAGGAGTATGAGAACCTCACTAATCCTACTCAATATTCTAATACATTCACGTCCAACTGGTCCAACTCCCACCAGTCCCATAACAATAATAATAATGACAATTCCAAGTCTTCAAATTCTGCCAATCTGCCTAATCCCTTATCACAGCTTGGGGAAGATGGCAAACTCCTTCCAGAGGAGCAACAATGATGCTTTGACAAAGGGCTCTGTTTCAAATGTACCTCTGAAGATCATATAGTCAAGGACTGCCCAAGCTCTAATTCCTCTGACACTGATTCTTCCTCTGACACTGATGCTTAGTCTACTACAAGCTCCAATACTGAGGCTGAGGATTCCACAGCCAAAGAATCAAACTAGCAGCCTCAGAAATGCATGAGCTAAGGATTGTATCAACCTTGCTCACATGTATTCTTGGATGCTATTCTGGTCCCTTTCTAAAAATTTCCTTCCATTTCTTTGCTTTACCTTTCTTTCTATAACATGTTTTCATGTTTACATTTCCTTCTACATCTGCAATTCCAAAGATATCATTTGGTACTCAGCTTCAGCATGTACCATTATTTCTGAGACCTTTATTCCCAAGACCTTTATTTCTGAGACCTTTATTTCCAATACCTTTATTTTCGAGACCTTTATTTCCAAAATTTTTATTCTTGAGAACTTTATTTCCAAGAACCTTCTTTATAAAACCTTATATCCAAAACCTTATTTCCAAGAACCTTATTTTTAAAAACCCTTTTTTTTCTGAGACCCTTAGTTATATCTTTTAATTGTGGTTGATTCACAAACTTTCATTACCTAAGGTAGAAGACAAACGGTTTCCACTATAGTCATATGACTCAAGCGTGACATCCACCATTTCGCACAAGGATCTGGCAACATCGACAAAAAAATTATTCTAAATCCACAGATCAATGGCATAGAACTATATGTATATATTGTTGGTTTTACTTTTTGAAAAAAATCACTATTGCAAATGTAGTATATTCAAACTTTCAAACATCTTCCCAAATTTCATAATCACATTTTTCAAGCAGTCTGACGCTGTCAAAATTTTTTTGCTCACAAAATTTTTGCACTGACATAATCACCTATATAAGGAAATATTCCATATATAGAAAGGCATTCCCACAGGTAATAGTGACAGTCTGGGGTGACTGTTGCTGTCAAAAATCTACTAGAACATGCCTAAACTCAAGAGAAGCTGGACAGTGTCTAACCTTGGGACCCATGCCATCAAGGTTTGACCTTTTAATCTGTTCAGGATGAATTGTTGATAAGGATTTCCCTACAGAAGCAGAAAATTGCGCAACCTGATTCAGATAGGGAGGAAGCCCAAAGCCTTTTATTCAGTAGAGATTTCTCACAAAGCCAAAATTCATTAGCATCCACTTTGTCTCTGCTGTCAGTGGACAATGATGTCCTAGTGCATGACCTTAATGGCCTTGAGAAGTGGCTTGCAAAAGGGAAAAAACAATTGGCAAAATTGTTTGGATTGCAAAACAGTGACAAAACTAAGCAACGGGGTCCATACAAGAAAAAAGGCACAGTCCAATCCATACAGACACAACAGCACAATAAAAAGAAGCAATGGGACTGGACAGCAAAAATGTGGGATGGAGGTTTTGGTGATATACGTGATATACATGTCCTTCTTTGTGGCATGTCATCAAAGCAGCCACCTGCTCTCAAGGAAGTCGAAATAGATTCAGGTTCAGATCAAGGGAGTATAACATTGGATACCACAGATAGGGAAGAAGATGACATACCTATGGTTACCCAAGTTAATGGGCCAGAGCGAGAGGAGGATAACCTGGGTGACATTCCTGACATTGTTCAGGACAATGTTGAAACTATCCCAAAGTAGACTCTATCACAACCATTTACACCACCACCAAATCCTGACCTTGTCAACCTACAAATTTCAGATCTTAAGCAAATTCTGCAGCCAGAAAGGAAGACAGGTGATGGCTATATGGACCCAGGCTTTGATTACACACTTCGCACATGCCTCGAGCTAATGGGTAACTTCCTCCGCATTTATCGCTTTAATGGATATCAAGGATGGATTGCAGCATCCAAGCAAGCGGCAAGCATCGCAGGCAAGAATCCAGAATGGATGGCAAGACGGCTACGTGAGTGGACACACAATTTCATCAGTGATCCAACAAACCTACCAGAACATGAATATGGGAAATTCAATTCAACAATTCTAGAGGATGAAGATTTGGCACAAGAAACCTGTTTGCACTTGCAATCAAAAGGCAAGTATGTCTGTGCCATGAATGTGGTTCAGTTCCTTCATACACCAGAAATGAAGGAGCGGCTTAACTTGAAAAAGTTGATTTCTGAACAAACAGCATGCAGGTAGATGGCAAAAATGGATTACCGTTGGAAGAGAGAGCCAAAAGGTCAATATAAGGATGGCCATGAGCGTGAAGATGTTGTTGCTTACCGACAAAATATCTTTCTCCCATTTGTGGTCTCCATCTGACCCCATATGTGCCAATGGACCAAGGATGGCACACTTAAAACCACTTGGAAGGCAGCCAATGGCCTAGATAAGCCTGTTGTAACCTGGGTGTATGATGAGCCAACCTTTTATGCACATGATTGTCATGTTCTACATTGGGTTCACTCAAGCGAGAGTGAAAAACCATATGCAAAAGGTTAAGGGCCATCACAAATGGTTGCAGATTTTGTGTCACCAGACTATGGCTGGTTGCAAGCAAAAAATAGGTAAGCCAGTTGCCAGCAATATTGCAAAGAAAACAACATGCTTATGAAGAATTATCAGCAATGACAGTACTAGGGTTATGTTCAAAGCAGGAAAGAATCGCGATGGTTACTTCACCGATGATGAAATCCTTAAACAGGCAAATCAAGCTATGGACATTCTGGATAAGGATTACCCGGATGACACACATGTGTTTTTTTATGACAATGCAAAAACTCACACAGCATGTCGCTTAGATGTACTTTCAGTCAAGCACATGGCTGTCAAACCTCCTAAGGATGCAGCCTCCAACTTCCTATGCAGTGTCAAATATCCTAATGGCACAGTGTGCAAATTCCTAATGGAAGATGGGCGATTTCTTGATGGCACCCCACAATCATGGTATTTTCCAATTGGCCATCCACAGGCTGGTTTGTTTAAAGGCATGCGTATAATTATTCTGGAATGTATTGATCATAGAGCACATCTGCCAGATCCCACACACTTATTGGCACAATGCCAACAGTTCAAGTGTGCACCTGGACAACCAACTGCTGTTGCCGTCAGATTCTATTCAATGAACCAGATTTTGTTGGGCAGAAATCCAAACTTGAGGAGCTTGTTGAATCATGTGGGTACCAGATGATTTTCTATCCAAAATTCCATTGTGAGGTCAGCTTCATTGAACAATGCTGGGGATTTGCTAAGAGGGTGTACTGCAAGTTTCCTGCATCATCATCAGAAGCTGATCTTGAAAGAAATGTTATTCTTGCTCTGAATGCTGTGCCTTTGGATTCAATGAGAAGATATGTCATGCACTTATCTGTCATACTCTTATTGCATTTTTATCCTGTTTCATTCAGTCATTGACACTTGTTTCTTTCAGATTCTCTGCAAGATCATTACGGTTTATGGATGCATATCAGAAAGGCCTCACAAGTAGTCAAGCAGCTTGGGCCAGTCGGAAGTACAGAGGTCACTGTACCTTGCCAGATACTATTCTAGCTGATTTGGACAAGGCTTATATTGTATAGTGTAGCACAATCATTTTTTCCAAAAAAATTGCCATCTTCTATAGCAGAATACATTTTTTTTCAAAATTTTTTTTGGACAATGAAAATTTTTGCACTGTGACCGTGACATTGTCACGGTCACGTGATGTAGCGGAAACTGTTTGTCTTCTACCTTATTAATTCTGTTTTCCTTATTCCTCTGAATTCCTTTGTTGGCTTTACAAATTAACCATCATATAGAAACATTTCAATATGTTTTCCAAATGGCAAACCTCTGACAGTTACTTCCATATAACTTTGTTAGATGGCAACTACTCCGCAGTACTCAAATACACCTGCTCACCCACTTACAATTTACCAATTGTCTGGGTATTGGGCAACATTACCTTCAAGACTTCAGGATCAGCCACCATGCCAACCTCTTACATGTCATATGCTACAATACAGTCTAGCACCCACTTCCAAAGCAATCTGTTGCCAATTCTGAAGTTGTCAAACACCTTGCATTTGCCCCAGCTAGTTATGCCTTGAGCATATTTGCTACTAGACAGCTGCAGGCAATTCAACTGGACCTTACCTATCTTGATGATTCACTCAAGTCTCAACCATAGTCTACACATCTGAAATATTAGCATCATTTCTTTTTCCTCCTCTCTCACAATTTGCTCATGGCATTAAACCTTATAGACGATGGGACATCTACCATAAGGAGGGGCCAGTGACTATGCCACTATTAATCCTCAGAACCTCATACTGCTTGCATACCATTTGGCATTTGATAGGAATTCTCCTCCTCGGTCAGAGCATGAAAACTTTATGCAATTACCAGTTTGGGTTTCAATAAATGCTTCATCCCGTTTATAAGAGTTGTAGGTCTCATTTTTCTTTTCTTGGAAATAGAGTTTGTTTTCACAAGTAGCATCATCAATACGGGCTGCAACATAGTAATTGCTATTAAGGCTTTTTACTGATGCCGCTCCCCACAAGTCCCAGTAGACTTGCTCGCCATATTTGGTGGCCCGAGTCTGTGACTCTTTTGGAAATGGTTGCCTGGCTGACTTAGCTTTAGCACATGGCTCACAGAATTCCGGTTTAGAGTCAGGGTCGAGATTAATACCAGTGATCAAGTTTTGTGTTACTGCATATCGTATAGCCGCATGAGCAATATGACCAAATTTACGATGTGCTTTACTGATGCTCATTTTTGTAGATGCGACATTTGCTTAACCAATCTGGGATTTTTCGGTGACAAGGCGGTATAAGCCATCAGAATGAGAAATAGTAGCCATAATGTGACCAGATGGGTTTTTGATTGTGCACATGCCTTTATTGAATATGACTGTGCAGTTGGCTTTGTCAAGGCGGCTGATATAGATTAGAGTAAAGGCCATATCTGGTACATAAACCGTGTCCTTTAATATAGCCTTTGTTTGCTTTGATCCATTTGGCAGTTCAATATGCACATCACCCAGTCCAATGGCTTTAAGAGTACAACCATCCGCAGTGGTAATATGTCTGCCTTCAATGGGTCGATAGTTTTTGAACCTGTGGCAGTCAGGATAGTAGTGTTGGCTTGCCCCACTGTCAACGCAAGCACCAAGACGAGGTATTGGGAGTTGAAGGGCATCAGCGACCAGTGTATAGTTAGATATGCAGGTGAATGCAAAGAATTCTTCATCTTTGCCATCTGCAACAATCACTGATTCATCCTTCCTTTTTTCGCTTGTGGATGTGTTCTGTCTTGGTCCCTGACCTTCTTTGCCTCCCCCTTTTGACCAGCAGTTCTCTTTGGTATGGTTTGGCTTATTACAGTTTTCAAAGATCAGTCCTGATGCCAACTTTTCATGTTTTCCACCCTCATGGTCACGACTTTTTTTGGTTTCTCTTTCCATAAGCTGCTAGAGCTGATTCAGCATTCTTGGCTCGGTCATCATTGATGGCTCGGTGCTGTGCTTCTTCAATGATGAAATCAATCAGGTCATCGGCTTCTATTTTTTTTTGATGATGTCCCTAATACGGCATTGGTTTGTTCTGCTGCAGTGATGGTTTGGAGGGTGTGTCAATATGATTGTAGTAGTGATGACATGATAATGGTGTTGTATCGTGAACTGGATAGAGTAGATCCCATCTTTATAAGGTTGTCATGGTGTTGTGACATGAGTTGGAAGTGTTGTTTGAGTTCTGCAAGGTGGGTTTTTGGATCTTCGTTATCACCAAGCTTCATACTCGCAAGTTAGTCTTCTGCATCTAGGAGGTAAAGTGTGCTCTTGGTGGTGGCATCAGCTTTTACTGCATCCCACATTTTTTTTGCAGAGTCCATGTTTTTGATTTTTGCACCAAGACGTGTCAAGGTTGTTGATAGGATAATGTGTTGAGCAAGATATTCACGTCGAAATCAATGATCTTTGTTTCTCTTGCCTCAATTTGCTCCTCCATAGCTGGTGTCTTCCCATCAGATAGCATGGGTATGTTGTTCACCAATGAGTATGGTTTTGGCGCAAGTGCTTTGCCTTCAACATGCCTCCATAATCCCTTTGATCCCATTGCCTTTTGGATACGTGATTTGTAGTCCGACCAGTTGCTTCCATCATCACAGAGCTTGGGGACAGCAAGATTTGTGGATTCAGAGGTGGAGGTGAGCGATAGGCTAGACATTGTGGTTTTCAATATCCGGGGCCCATAACCTGTTAAGATTTGTGCAACTGTAACTAATGACAAGACTGTCTCAGCTTCTGGGAAAGAAGATGATATTAAATAGTCACTGCCTAATGACAAGACTCTACATGTCTAATCAGTAAATGCTTTAACATAAAGACATACTGTCAATACTCACATCTCAGCTTCTGGGAAAGAAGATGAGACGCTCGTGATGTGTTTGTTTTGGAAACCTCCACCCAACCGTAAATATGACAGGCCGAATTATGACTCGCAATTCTCAACAGCATGACCGTCCAGAACATGCTCCACCTCTCCGGTGCTGGCATTCCAGACCCAAATTGAGTTGTCTGTTGACCCAGAAATGACCCGTGCGCCATCAGACAAGAATATGACTGACAACACTGTACTGGAATGTCCTGTCAGTCGGCAATTTCTCTTGCATGGAATCACATGCAAAACATGGGACATCTTGGATGAGATCCGTGTTGTTTCATGTGAGACTGTGCCCGTTCCATGGTCTGTCTTTAATTTGCTCACATTCCAAATCCAGATAGAGCAATCCGCCAACCCAGATACGATGTGTGTCCCATCACAAGAGAATGAAACAGACCGCACTGTACTTGCATGTCCCTTCAGCACATGGTCTAATCTTCCCATCCCCACATTCCAGATACTGATCGAACAGTCAGCGAAGCCAGCCACAATTTGTATCCCATTACGCGAGCAGGCAACAGACACCACCAGACTCAGGTGACCCTCCAGGATGTGCTCTATATCCCCACTGGTAGCATTCCAGATACAGACTGAGCTGTCATGGGAACCAGACACAACCCGTGACCCATCTGGCGAAAAAGTGACAGACCACACCCAAAGTGAATAACCCTCCAATATGTGCTCTATTCTCGCTCTTCTCCATTCAAGATTCGTACTCCACTGATATTGCCTCCTTTGCCTGGCGAAGGGACTTGACACCAGATTCTAGCTCATCAAAGGCACTCAGGCACTTGAACCAGTACAAGAGATGGTTATCTGCAAATTCAGAAACAGCATCGAGCATCGTTGACGATTCAGAAAGGGACAACACTTCTTGAAAATGAAATGCCCAATGCGGGCACATGTATCGGAGGGCCTCCGGAATGATGCCAGGATTTGTGATTTCATGGGGGAGTATCCCAATATTGCCTTCAACCAACTCACAAATATTATGATGAAGCAACTTATTCATATGTCCAAGACAGTTGATGGCCAATTTATGGTGTGCATTTGATACATCTACCCTGTGTGCTGGGCAGTGCTTGGGGTTGACAATGAACTCTCAGAATGAGGCATGAAAGATGTTGACATGTCCATCATTGGTAGAGGGAATATGGATCACCGAACGAAATCCAGATAGGTGAATCTGAACCTGATCACATGTCTTCTCTAACAAGGAAGCAAGCCCAGCGATGGTCAATGGGGTTTGAACACAGACCAACCTGGCAAGCAAATCCTGCCTCGCCATCTTTTCTTTGTCAATCAGCAGATTGCTGAATGCCCCATCCTGTCATGGTTTCTCTACTCCTCTATCTATTGCTTGTTATTGGACTCTGCTACTCTGCTAGACCATATGTACAGTTCTTAGGTAATTAGTTAAAGCTCAGTCTTGAGCTGGTCAATACACCGACAAGTATCATTGCTCAAATCCCTCTTCCGCTCCCAAGTATTGAAGCTCTTGTTGTTGCTGACATTAGCTCAAGACTATCATATCCCTACAACACCCTATCGTGGATGTTGATCTTCTACAACAAATTCTCGCAGGCCTGCAGCAAAACAATGCAGACCTGACTGCAATGGTGAACAACCAGACACACCATCTGAACCAACACCTAGCGACACTACAAGCCCAAACACCCCAGCTGACATCTACAACCACCTCCTCCATCCCATCAGCTGGCAAAATTGCAAGACCAGAACCATTTGACGGCTCATCAGAGAAGATTGATATCTTCCTGTGCGAGCTCTATCTGAACTTTGAGGACGATGCATTATATTTCAAAGTGGACCATATGCAAAAGATCCGCTTTGCCTTGTCCTATATGAAGGTGAAGTTTACAGCTCAGTGGGCAAGTCAAGTCACAGGGGAACTGGAAGCAGGAACACGCAGGTACCAGAGTTGGGAGGAATTCTGTGCTGAGCTGCTGATAACATTCTATGACCCAAACAAGAAAGAAATGGCTCAACGAAAGCTGGAGCAGCTGAGACAAGGAGGAAGGCCAGCAACAGAGTTCTTCGTGGAGTTTGAGGAACACAGGTCACAGGCAGGGTATAATGATGAAGGATATGTTGCCTAGCTCAAGAGGACCCTGTCCCCACAGGTAGTGGAATGGATTTACACACTGGAGACTATTCCAACAACATATGACAAGTGGAAGTCATATGCCCTCCATTTTGACAGCCAGTTACATAAATACCAAGCAATGAAAAGGGGGACTATAGGACCAAGGATATGGCAGGCTCCAAGGAATCCACAATCGACTCCAGCTCTGCCACTTGCTCTGCCACCCACTTTGGGACTACAACCTATGGAGATTGATCAGGCTCGAGGGAAGCCAGTGAGGGTGGTAACGTGCTTCAACTGCAGAGAGCAAGGACACATAGCACGAAACTGTCCCAAACCTTGAGGTATACACAAGGTTAGAGCAACAATGGATGGGTGGACAAAAGAGGAGAAAAGGGAGGTGCTGGACATGTTGAAGAAGGAGGATTTTCAGGAGGGGCAGGAGTAAAAAGGATGTCTTCCTCACTCTGGATATCTGTCAACTACTTCACCCCACTAGCAGTTGAAGAAAGTGCAGAACCGGAACCTGAAACCATCCCAGAACAACCCTTGAAAGTTGAGAAGGAGAAGAAAGAGAAGAGGAAGCGAGAAGAGAAGGTGGTGGTGGCAGAAGAGGTGGAGAAACCCAAAGAGGGAACGACAGAGTGGGTGTTGTGCAGGATACACCAAGACAACAAGTCAAGGCAGGAAGTGTTGAGACAGTGGACACACAGCGGAAGGAAAGGAAAAGTGACATCAGAAGTAGTGGAAGCCATACAAGGGATGAGAAGAGAGGAGGGCATAGAAGTGG
>QLPI01009469.1:0-10026 GCA_003314275.1 Chroogomphus rutilus
CTAGACGATAGTCAGAACAAGCTGAGCAATCGTCATACAGTCGACGGCTACTTATACTCCTATGAGGGCTGCGGTGTACTGATGCATATGTCTCACAATAGCATGTTGTAAGTGCAACTAACACGGCGTAAGTTCCAGTACAAGGACTGGGGAACTGCGGCCGTCTAGGTCCTCCTTATATACATATATCACGTCGGAGATGTAAATGGACAAAAGGGGATAACGATTTACCGCAACACAGCTATCACCGGTGGTTTGAGTGATACCTCATTTACAATATAGCACAACAGGAGGAATGCATAAGTAGAACAAAAAGGATGCATATCATAAGGGACAACCTAGTCCGCTTGGCGATTTGCTCAAGCGCCACCGCTTTTACTACATTGTGTTAGAGGTAGAAGATCGCGAGGAGCAAAACATCATTCGATTCTTCCCATAGTCAATAAACTTCATTACTCTAACACTTAGGACTTTCTGTGGCTGATGATGTGGACACATAGCGAAGAGATTCATGGGTGACGCTATAGCATCCGAAAGAGAAGCACAACACGGTGCAAAACCTATTAGGATTAAGACCATGAAACGGCTTTAACATAGTGTATTTCTACAGTTGGTTTGGCATCTGAGGATGCCTGATGCCAACTTGAAATTTAAAGACAAGAATATCACTTGCATTTTGACTGCATGATAGACGTGAGGATCGTCTATTAAGCGCTGTGTCTAGCGATTTAGAGATGTCTAAAGGAATACAAGTTTCTGCTGTTGAAATATTTCGTTGAGGTGTTGAGGCCGACATCGGTTAATTGCCGGAAGTAGCTAGACGCCGCAGAAATTTTTTCATGTAGTGACATGACGTGTCACAATACACACTTTTTGCCTCTATTTCCAACAGGTTATGGGACCTGGTCGCACCTAGTCTCACTGAAACTGTCCTTTTGTGATCTGTCTATTTGTGATCTGCTTTTTTGTGTCAAACAAATCTTTTGTGTTAGAGAAAACATTTCGTGTCAACATTCGCTCACAACATGGATTGCACCATTATGCCTCAGCTCCCAAAGCTCACCAGTACCAACTGGCATGAGTGGCAGAAGGAGATAGAGACCTACTTCATGCTGATTGGCTGTGGAGGTCATATTGATAGTGTTAGGCCTGGAGGTGAAAAGGGTTTGGCCTGGGATCAAACTGACCAAAAGGTCTATGCCATCATATGGTTTCTCACCGACCCCAACTACCATTCACCAATTATCACCACAAAGTCTGGCAAAGAAGCCTGGAGCAAACTCGTTGCTGAGTACCAAAAGGACAATGCAATAAATAGGATACTCCTACGCCAACAATTCTATTCCATCACCCATGGGAATGTGTCAACCAGGAGTTGGAGCAGTATCTTTGGGACTTTGTTAATGAACAACAGGGTGATTCATCTGCTTCAATCTCAAACTTCATCGAAGGAGTCCTCACAGTTGCTCGCAGATTAGAAGCTATTGGTCACAAACTGGACGATCTCGAAATTACTGACAAAATCCTGATTGGGTTGCACCCATCTTGGGCTCCAGTTTGCACAGCACTTATGCTGCGGACAACGTCCCCAATGATTGACAAGATTGCCTCGGTGCTCAAACAGTATGAGGCTAATGAGATGGGGGTGGAAATGGCGGTAAAGAAGGAGGAAGGAGAATCAGCGTTGATTGCCAGAGGAAAGTGTAGCATTTTGGGATCTAAGGAGAAAGCCAATGAAAATGACAATGACTTTGATTGGGGGAATACAAGGAACCGTGAGGGGGTATGTTATAGGTGCGGATGCCCTCGTCATATTGCACAATTCTGCGTTGTGAATATGCCAGAGGAGGTCAAGCGGCGCACTCTCAACCACTCAGCTCACATTGCAATGCTTGACGGTGATGACAACCTATTTGCATTTGCAGCTGCTGAAGGTACATGCACAATTCCACTTCATCAACCAAATAGCAATCCCTTGCTTATTATACCCAAGAAGAAAAAGAAGAAACACCGGTTGAAAACCAGCGATCCTGAGTTGGTCAATTTTTTATTCTGATTTCTCTTGTTTATTTTTTTATCCATTCTATCCTACACTCTCCTTTTATTGATTTTATTATGGGGGTGTCGGCCTCAGGGGGTGTGTTGAAATATTTCGTTGAGGTGTTGAGGCCGACATCGGTTAATCGCCAGAAGTAGCTAGACGCCGCAGAAAATTTTTCATGTAGTGATGTGACATGTCACAATACACACTTTTTTGCCTCTATTTCCAACATCTGCCTCCTGTAACTACAAGAGCAACATCCAACAATACTTATGCATACTACTATCATAATCTCAAAGCAGCAAAACAAAAAGAAGAAAAAATGATAAGCTTTTTGTACAATACATATATATTAGGAACCGTATGCCGGCATGCCTGACTATTGTTGGAATAATTTGACCAGCATGTGTTGCTGTGTCACATTAGTCACACTTTCTTTGTAATATCCCCATCTGTTTACAATGAGCCACCATCCTCACTCAGGCCAAACAGTTTAATCTGTGACCCTTGTTCAGCATACTTGGAGATTTCAACACAAACAGATCATGGGTTGCTCCCGTTAACCACCGCACGCTCTGATAGGGACCATCGAACCTACGCCAGCACCCTTTACATGTCGTTGCACTATGCAGCATCTTTTGTGTCATTGCACTTCGTGGAATTTACCGCTCATTCCTGATATTATTGCAACTCTCATTATGTGGTTTGATTTTTCATGTCGAACAAAAATTTCGGGGTTTGACCTTTTTTTGTCAAACAAAATTTCGTGTCAACATCATTCCCAACTTGGATCATGCTGTTATGACTCAGCTCCTGAAACTCACCGGTACCTACAGGCATGAATGGTGGAAGGAGACAGAGGTTGTTTTCATGTGGATCAGTTGTGGAGGATGTATCGGTCATCTCTTCACACATTCGCCAGGAAGATTTCCATCCTACTCTATCAATCAAACCCTGGATACATGCATGCAACAGAACTTGTAGTGGACCTACCCCCCACACACTGGATCATCATAGGACTTGGGGATTTGCGATGGATGTTAAGGAGTTTGGATTTCAGGAGGTGGATGCAGAGTTGATGCTCCTCGAGGAGGTGTGTTGGAATAATTCGACTGGCATACATTGCTGTGTCAAATTAGTCACACTTTCTTTGTAATATCCCCATCTGTTTGCAATGAGCCACCATCCTCGCTCAGGCCAAACAGTTTAATCTGCAACCCTTGTCAGCGCACTTGGAGATTTCAACAACTATTCAATTCAGCCCACTCAGCCTAACTCCACTCTCACATGCCTATTTATCCATATGCCCTCAGCCCTCGAATTCTATTGCATCTCATGTATCTGTCTTGGAGTCACATGCACTGTCAATACACTCCACTCATTTACATCAATCCCCATATGCTCGCAAATCCATTTTCACTTCATTTACATTTAATATCCTTTTCATTACATTCCACTCTACTTTCCTTATTCACAATTCCGTTCTCTCTCAAATATCTGATCTGTTATTACATTCCTTATAGGGTAACTCCGTTGGGAATCAGGGTGACACATCACCCCTCAATGTCATGGAGGAGATCAAGATTGGCACATAGTATTCTGTTCTTACTTTTTACAATCCTCAGACTTTCTTATCTATTATAGGAATCTAGTCAACTCCTGGTAGATTTGAAAGTAGTATAAAGATCTTGTACACTCAGTAGTGTAAGATTAAACTGCGACTATACAATTTCTCAGTATTTGCTCGGTGCAAAGTACTATATTCATTTACCTATACAATTTCTACAAGTGTATGGATAAGTAACAAGTTTGAAAAGTAAAATGTAATAATGCTTCTTACCTCAGTATTTGCTCGTGTAAAGCCCACAATACCATGCTCTGATTTGCTCGGCAGTACCGACTAACCAACCCTTACCCATATCATCCCTCACCAGTGTGTGGCCTCGGCTCGGTACATTCGGTTCATCATTTGGTTCATTATCTCTATCCCACCCTCCTATTCTTTATCATTCTTTTATTCCCTGTCCTTCCCCTTGCCTGTTTACCCTCAGGACACTCACTATTTGTTGTCACTCAGCAGTGGCCCTATTGTTTTATGTTCAGCCACTCTCTCTTGTTCTATTCTCACTCACTCTTTTGTTCTCGGTCATATTTCATTGTTCTATTATCATCCACATTCCTTGTTCTATTCTTGATCATTGTGGACAATACCTCCACATGATTCTTCATACCTTATTGTTCTCCATTCCTTGTGCCACTCTGTTCCACATCTCACTTATTAGCCTATATAAGTAGCCAATGTATGTAGATGGTTCTTTGTTCTGGAAATCAACTAGGTTTACGCCTTCTTGTCCTCCCTTCTCCTGTCCCAAGTCCTTTACCTGGGCCGACACTCTCGGCACTCTCCCAGGTATCCCTCTGTCCCAAATCAGTGGCACGCATGGGAAGTAGGGCGCAACGCACGAGCACGTTGAAGCCATGCCACTATTCCCAGCCTGCAGGACTTGGCCACTCCTCGGCATTTCCGGAGCTTGACAGCTCGGTGCAAAGTACTGAGGGAAAGGAAAAATAACTACCTCCTTTTATAATCATTAGAGAACAAAAGAAAAGTAAAAACAATAAGAAAATATTTCTCAGCGCAATATATTTCGGGATAATAATGGAATCTTGGTGTCACAATGGAGTGACACGGTTTGCATTGTTCTGCCCCGGTCATCGCCACTCCAACACTCCCCCTCAAACCATGGTCAGCCCTAGCTCAATGGCGAAATGCTTAACTTTCGCTGAAGGGAGGGCTTTGGTAAAGGTATCCACGACCATATCCTCGGTAGGACAGTAAACCAGGCGAACGGCTCCCTTTTCGACGATCCAACGGATGAAATGGTAACGTATGTCGATATGTTTAGTTCGCACGTGGTACTGATGCTCTTTTGCAAGCGCGATGGCCGATTGATTATCCCCAAACATCGTTGTAGGCGACAGTTGTACATCGAAAACTTGTTGGATGAGGGATCGGAGCCAAAGGGCCTCCTTTGCAGCGTGAGTGGCAGCTACGTATTCACTCTCCGTTGTAGAGAGTGAAACTATATTCTGACGTTTTGCGCTCCAGGACACAGCGCCGCCGTTAATCATAAAGGTGTATCCAGATATCGTGTGTCGGTCTTTGGCCACGCTACCATCCGCGTCAGCATAGCCTGTTAGTTCCATTTTGGCTCGTCCGTAAGTCAGCCATAGCTTCTTTGTGCCATTTAAGTAACGAAACACTCTTTTTACAGCCTCCCAATGCGCTGGTCCGAACTTCGTCGAGTACCGGGACAATGTCTGGATGGCATATGCAATATCCGGTCGTGTCCCTAGGGCAGTGTACATCAACGATCCGACAGCCTCTTGATACGGTGTGTCACGCATTTGGGCCCACTCAGCGGTTGTTTTCGGGGTCTGCGATATGGAGAGTAGTAATCCAGGTTGCATGGGGGTCGATGTGGGTTTCAATTCGTCCAAGTTGAAGCGTCGAAGGATTGAAACAATGTAAGATTCTTGAGAAAGGTGGATGGTACGTTGATCACGGTTTCTTCTTACTTCAATTTCTAATAACCAGTGCAGCTCGCCCAGGTTAGTAATTGCTACATGTTTGGAAATCTGCGCCTTGAAGTCTTTGACCAACCGGACTGTCGTTGCTGCAATAGTGCAGTCATCCACATGGACTAGTACAATCACGAGGCCATGACTGTTGCGCCGGAAGAACACTGCTTGGTCGACATTGCACCTTGCAAACTGAAGGTGGTGAGTCATTATTTTGACTAGCTTTTGGTACCAACACCTTCCTGACTGTTTTAACCCATATAGCGTTTTTATCAGATGGCACACCTTTCTAGAGGAATTTGGAGCATGGTAGCCGGATGGCTTAGCCATGTATATCGTTTCACCACTGGTAAGTTCTCCGTTTAGGTATGCGCCCTTTATGTCTATCTGATGTAGTTCCATGTCTTTTGTAGCAGCCAGGGCAAGCACAGTTCTGATAGAAGCTAGTTTTGCGACAGGGGCAAACGTGTCAAAGTAGTCGATACTGGGCACCTGGGAGAAACCCTGTGCAACAAGGCGGGCCTTATAGCGGACAATTGCCAGCAGCATCCTTTTTGGTGCAAAAAACCCACTTTGAGCTGACAATGTTCGCATTTTTGGGTGGATCGGTGAGTTCCCAAGTCCCAGCCTCTTTTAGTATGGCTAATTCTTCATGTATAGCGCTCTCCCATAGTTCCCAGTCTGGATGGCGTCTCGCTTCTGCCAATGATCGGGGCTCTATAGCCTTGACCTCGCTTGTTTCGGCCACTAGTAAGTACTCGTTTGCGTCTTCTGTCAGCATCATCCAATCAGCTAACCCCTCTCCCTCCAGAACTTGAGTAGCTTTCTCAGTGACATTGGGCAGTTGGATTCCTGTTGCGATAGCAGGGTCAGATAGTCGGTGAGTTGAGGTGCCGTGACCTTCTAGAATGTCCCGGATGCACTGACTGGGTTTGCGTATTTGTTTTGCAGGTATTTCACTCTCGGAATTGGTTGGATTTGTTTCGGGGATTTGAGGTGCAGCGGTGACAGTCAGTTTGGGCATTGGTGGGTCAGTTTTCATTTCGACTACCTGCCATTCCTCCCCCTCGAGATGAGAAGCTGACAGGTCAAAATAGATATTTTGTTCCACGGTGACTGTTTGCTTGTCAGGCCAGTAAACTCGACAACCTTTACTGCGATCATCGATACCTAACCAATGCCCTTCAGTTACGTGTCCACCCAGCTTGTCTCCGGTCTCTGTATGGACCCAAACTTTCTCTCCCCATTCACGCACATCCCGTAGATTGGGTTTCTTTTCGAGCGCAGCTTCGTAAGGCGTTTTATCTTCAACGGCCCTGTTCATCAACCAGACTACATGACGAGCAGCTTCCCCTCACAGAAATCTTGGAAGACCGCTCGCATGCAAGAGCGCTCGTATACGCTCTACAATCATTCGGTTGCATCGCTCGGCTACACCATTATGCTGAGGAGTGTCATGTACGGTAAGTTTTTGCGCTGTTCTCTTTGACTTGAGATAAAGCTCAAAGTTCTTTCCTAGGTATTCTCCTCCTCGGTCTGAATGTAAGGTCTTGATGCTTATATTGAGCTGTGTCTCACACCATGAGGAATACTCTTTGTAGGTGGCAAGGGCTTCATCTTTGGTGTGCAGAAGGTATAGGTGAGTTAACCGTGTCATATCATCTGTGAAAGTGATATAATAACACTTTCCAGCTTTCATCGCAACTGGGGCTGGTCCCCACAGGTCACTATGTACTTTGTTGCCAAAGTTGGAGGCACGTTTGCCTTCTTGCATCTTGGGGACAGACTTGCGAGTCGCTTTTGCATATACGCAGGATTCGCAAAAGAAGGGGTCCATCGAAGGTGACCCATCTAACTTGATCCCCATTATAAAACCACTAGTGACTAGTCTTTTGACTGCTTCAGGTGAAATGTGACCTAGGCGACGGTGGAGTTGTTCCAAAGTGAGTGTCTCAGCTGCAGAATTTGCCATATCGTACTCATGAGTGACTCGATATAAGCCTCGTCCGGATTTGTGGATTGAGCCAACTTGCTCTCTACTTTGCCTGCGTATAACACACTTGCCATCTGCAAATGTTATGGCAAAACTGGCATCGTCGAGTCGTCCAACCGACACGAGCGTGTAACCCACATCAGGTGAGTACAAGACTTCCGAGAGCTTCAGCTTGGAGATGTCAACACCATTTGGTACGTCGATAACCATTTCTCCGGTTCCCACTGCATTAAAACTCTGTCTGTTTGCAGCCTGGAATGACTTAGGAGGAATTTCGACAAAGTTTTTGACTTCATCACGATAGGGTATAATATGCCTTGTACACCCTGAGTCGTAAACTTCGACACAAGGTGAGTTTGCAGTCGATTTGTCAATTTCGACACAAACAGTGTGCGCATCTTCCAGATCGATGCCAGTGAGATTCAAGTCATCACTGATAAGCGAGAAAGTGTCACTTTCATCAGTTACAGGTGACTTTTCCGTCTCATTTTCACTGTCGGGGTCATCGGCGATCTCAGAGAACCAGTCTTCCTCGCTGTTCTCTATAACCTCGATATCAGAGTCTGAGTCTGAGACTGACACCAGTTCTGGGAGCTCTGAGTCAGACTCAAAAAGCTCGTCGGCCAAAAAGGCACTTTCTATTTAGAGATCGGATTCGACAGCAGCATTGGCGGTGCTGCTCTTCATCTGTGAGTCGTTTTTCTTATCTCCTATGATACGCGCAGGTTTAGGACACTTATTCCTATAGTGCCCTTTGTTGCCACAGTTCCAGCAAGCTCCTTTCGGTTTGTGCTCTGACCTCTTTCCTCTTGTATTGACTGTCGCAAACATAGCTTCATCTTTATCGTTGGCTTTATCGTTTGTATGACCGGAACGATGGGATCTCTGGGCTGCATGGCATTCATACTCTTCAGAGATTAAGGTGATGAGTTTGTCTGGGTCGATCGTCTTCGTGGTGCTATACAACCTGGCACCGGCCAGCAGGTTCGATGCGAAGGCAGAGAGGTGAGGTTGAAGAGATTTAATAATGGTTGACAGGTAATCTTTTACTTCGATGTCTACACCGAAAGTGGCTAATTCTTCTCTTTTGACACGAAGTCCATCAAGGAATTTGCGGACATTTCCTTTATCTGGGCATCTAGAGTCCATGAACTGGGTACGCAGGTCTGCTTGAGCAAAGGCACCTTTTGACGAGTATTCCTTCACAATAAGGTCCCATCGGTCTTTCAAGGACAGTTTGCTATGGATGCGTATGAGGGTGGAGTCGGGGATTCGGTGAGTCAGAAGTGCTTTAGCGGTACGGTCCTCCTTGACCCATTTTTCAAGGGCATCTTCCTCACCGCCAGCTGGTGGTTTGCTGATCGCAGGTTGGGTAATTGTGCCATCAAAATACCCCCACAACCCTTTTGCTTCAACAGCGTCCTGGAAGCGCATCGAGAATGCTGTCCAATTAAGGCCGCTCATCATGAGTTTGGGAACAGAGGAGGGGAGAAGGTCAGTGGTGGTCAGAGCCATAGTGGTCATGGTCAAAAAAGGAGCAAAGGTCTGGATGTGGGATACGGGGGCCCAATAACCTGTAAGATTAAACTGCGACTATACAATTTCTCAGTATTTGCTCGGTGCAAAGTACTGAGGGAAAGGAAAAATAACTACCTCCTTTTATAATCATTAGAGAACAAAAGAAAAGTAAAAACAATAAGAAAATATTTCTCAGCGCAATATATTTCGGGATAATAATGGAATCTTTGTGTCACAATGGAGTGATGCGGGGTGACACGGTTTGCATTGTTCTGCCCCGGTCATCGCCACTCCAACAAGTAGTTCAGTCTTCAGTCAGATAATCGACTAAGATTTTGACCTAGTTCCTTTCCATTCACCTTAGACTTAATTTCCATTCTCACCCTTATGAAATTAGGGATCGTGTGATCTGGTGGGTGCAACATACAAGTTGAAGTCTAGCCCTACTGTTAGAAACCATATGCCAGCATACCCGACTATTCATTTCAGCCTGCTCAGCCCAACTCCACCCTCGCTTGCCTATCCAACTATATGCCCTCAGCCCACAGACTATATGCACCTCGTGTATCCGTCTTGGCATCACATGCTCCTGTCAATTCATTCATTCCATTTACGTCACACTCCATATGCTCGCAATTCTATTCTGTCTTCATTTATGTTAGTATCCTGTTATTTACATTCTGCTCCACTTTCATTTATTTGCAATTCTGTTCAGTCTCTTATATCCGATTTGCTATTACGTTCCTTAGGGTAATTCCATTGGGAATCAGAGTGACACATCACTCCCCAATGTCACGGAGGAGATCAATATTTGGGACGTAGTATTTCCGTTCTCACTTTTCACGATCCTTGGCTTTCTTATTCTATTATAGGAATCTAGTCGACTCCTAGT
>QLPI01009470.1:0-16177 GCA_003314275.1 Chroogomphus rutilus
AGTTAAAGAACATGAAGCACACATGGCAATAACAAGCCACTTACCCAATGGAATCAGTGGAATTGGCCAGAATGACACAGATGCTGTGTACTTTGCTGGAAAGCAGCGGAAGCAGGGGAGGTCAAAAGGAGTAGCAAAAGCAACAGATATTGACTGGGGAAACTCAAAAGGACAAGATGGTGTTTGCTTCCATTGCGGGTGTGCAGGCCATGTGGCGGCAAAGTGTATTGCTGACATGCCACAGGAAATCAAAGACAAGATTGTTATAGGAGCGGCCCATATTGCAAGAGAAGTTGACTCTGATCAGTCCACAGATGATGATACAAGCGATATGGTTGCGTACGCCAAGGAGAATCCACGTATGTTTGCACTCATGGCAAATGCGCTGCGACCTGCACGTGATCATAAACATGAAGCTGAATTCGCTCAAGAATTTATGGAATATGCACATAGTGCTATTGACACATTGCTTCCAACCAGGACATCCAATTCCCAAATTCAGTGGGAGCAGGCAAATCAAGAAGGCGGTGCTAGCAGAAGAAAAGAAAAGAACATTGGGATTTCTTCCATGGCATCTGATGCATGGAAAGAGTTTAGACTGACCGAGCATGGTTGGTATGTCGAGGATCCTACTTGAAAGGCATGCCTCCGCAGAGTGGGAGTGTTAGAGTTTGGGCTGTGGGAGGCGATACATCACATGTCACGTAAGGTCACTGAAGCCGGATTAGGAGAACAAAGGGTATTGATACATATATAAGCTAGAGTATTTACAAGAAAAATAGATTGTCGGTCATACCTTCCACCCTTATCTGCGTATCAAATCTCAACACTGTTTATATTCACAGTCCAACACACCGATTTTAAAGCTAGGATTCAGGGTAACAAAGATAAAAGCCCCTTTACAAGGACTCACCTGACTTCTGCGATATCTCAAGCTGTGTCATGGTAGTGACTCGGCGAACAAAGAGTCGCAAATGGAGACCCTTTAATTATTGTGGGCCTGTCCGTAACGAGGCATACAAGCAAAGATCGAGTGAAGTTGAGGACTCCAGCGCTTCTAGGCACCTTCCAAGTACCGCTGGAGGGCGATTCGAAAAAGGGGAAGAAACAGTGAGAAGTATTTTGTGATCCATTGAACTTTGTTGAAAATATATTATACTGGACTATTATCCTAGAGTTTCCTAGTCATTCATTATTGGGTTCACTATCAGCCCGACATCGGTCTGGGCAAGCGTGAACTTTGGAGCACCATTGGCGCAGATTCTTGGTAGCATGAGATAGGATACCAGGTACTTGATAGAGGTATTTCAATTTAGCAGTTAAACTTGTTCAAGATTCGGTAATCCCAGCATAGAGCCTCAAACAGGTTTGGTAAACCTGGTTAGCGGAGAACAAACTCTTCTGTTTCGAATCGCCGACTCCAACTCCGCTGATGAGCCGGACACAGATCCAAACATGGATATTTGGCAGAGAACAAGAGTCGAGTCAATCCTTATTCTTTTTCATTAGAGTATTAGTGTCTAGAATTGTTGTCATATATAACATTAATTTCGTTAATTTTTGGCTCTCCTTGGTGGAAAGAAAGTAATGGACTAGCTGGCTGTCGTTCTTGTATGGTGCTTTAATCACTAAGCTACCAGTTCCTTTTGGGTTTCAAGACTATCTTCCCATGTTGTTGTTGGAGTAGGTGGACAACTGGAATAATAAACTAGATAAAGTCTGTCTCTACTTATGGAAAGAAATGCCATTTCCGTATATCTACCTAGATAAAGGTATTGGTAGCGTCTGAGAGAAATGATGATTGAAACATGAGAGGAAAAAATTTCACCCACTTCCAGAAGGCTAAAGACAAGCGCGCGCTAGTCCAAAATTTCCTTCTCCACCATCTGGACCCTTCTCCCCTATCTATTGGGTTACCATTTCTGAGAGACAGTCCTTATCATGCTATCTCAGGGTTCCCACGGAAAACTCATTCCGCCGAACCGTGTTAGACCTATGTAACTGTGCCAGATAGTTATTCCCAAAATTCTCTTTTACTAAGGTTGGGATTTTCCCTTGGACTTTCAAGGCGCTTTCTACCACCACAACTATCCACATTCCCACGGTCTCCTAACCAGTTCATCCTGTTAGAGTTGTGGCAAACCGGCCCAAGACTGCTGCTCTTCCCTGTCTTTTCCTTCTTTTCCTTTTCTTCGTCCTTATTTTCTTCCTTGCCCCCATACCTCACAGTCACACAAACCATGATTCTCCCAGATGCCAAACCCTCCCCCTCTCTCATCCCAACCAATGCCCCCCAGCACCAACCTTGTGGCATCTTTTTTTTTTTTTTTTTTTTTTTTTCAATTTTTCGACCCCAGGCTAGGCCTATGTTGGTCGCTACACGTGTTGTACTAATACATCCTCGAGTGGGCGTGTGCACTGATGACGAGCCCCATGCCCCCTGCCAGCCTGGCTCCTTGAGCCGTTTCCCACCCCCCTCTTGTGAGTTGAGTACTATTTTTCTCCAGTTGCATTTCAATTGTGTGGAGGGTCTGGCTCCATAAGTGCTCGGCCGCCGAGGCGGGCTGGCGTGACGAGTGGGAGTGCCGTAGTCGAAGAGTCGGAAGCGACCTTGGGCTTCTTCTTGGTCCTGCTGCGGCATGTTGATACGTGTCACTGCTCGAGCGGGTGTTTGGTGGTGGAATGCATTTTGGTTTTGTGGTTGTCACCAGTGGCTCGGTTCCTGCGTCTGTAGCCTTGTATCCTAGTATTCTGTCAAACTAGTTATTTTATTCTTTAAGAGGGCAGTGGGGCAACATCACCAAATTGGTTTCTCAGTCTTCCAGTCACTGCTACATAGCTCAGCAGGGATAGCATGGACTCCTTTACCCCTAGCAGTTCCTTAATAGACATTGATTTCCTTCCTAGTTTCTGCCTCAGCATGTGGCGTGCATGCTCGTGTGCCCGGCATTCAAAGAGGAAGTGGTGGACCATCTCATCAGCATCGCGGCATGCTTGGCATAGTGGGGACGGTGTCTGTTTGATTCCATGGAGGTGTCTATTGAGCGGGGCATGGCTTGTGTGTAGCTGCATGATTAGGCTGCTCTGTGCATGGGTGAGCCCTGCCATGTCTCTGAGGTAGGTGCGAGAGGGTAAACTGTCATCGATCCTTGCTATTTGTGCATATTGGGCCGATCTTTTCCACTGCTCTTTCCAGCTAAGCCTGTTGTTTGTTTTAAATTCTTGTCTTGCCGTAGCCAGGCCATGTGGGAGTGTGTCAGTGCCAAGGAATGGTGGGAGTCTGCTTATCTGGCTGCTTTCCCCGGCTGCTGCCTCTCTCGCCGCATGGTTTGCTGCTTCATTGCCCTCCACTTCATCATGGCCTGAGATTCACATGATCTTGAGGTCCATTCTGTGCCTTTGTGATGGTGCCATGATCCTGTTGGCCATGTCATGGATACACCCTATGAGATGTTGTGCTAGTTTGGGTCTGATATTTCTCATCACTAGGATCACTCCCTGGCTGTCAAGGAGGATGCATGCTTTTCCGATGCCCCTCTCCCAGTTCAGTAGCTCCAGCACCGGAACAATTCAAATTGCCTCTGCCTCATATGTGGTGTGGTCTGCAAGCGGGCCCAGGTGGTATTGCAGGGTGGCCATCTTCCTCCCTGCCCTGTACACCACTGCAGTGGCTCCCATGTTGTCTCCCATTCCTAAGCCATCAGCATATACTTTGGCATCAACTATATTCCCTTCGTCTGCCTCCTTAGACTCCTCCCTTGTTGCCGCTATCTCAGTGGTGTAGTGTCTGGGTGTGTCAGGAGCATGGGTAAAAGGCCTAATTGTTGTGACGAACGGTGGAAGGAATGGGAAGAAGGGAGTGAGGGATGAGAAAAGGACAAAAAATATATTTGAGCACAGATCTGATTGTATAACAAGGAAGAATAGTGTAAAATAGCGTACAGAACAAGTATTAGTGAGCATGCAGTGGAAAGTAGTACAGTACATGGACTTACTAGTAGTTACCATGCAAGAGACACAAACCGGCAGCGACTTAGACGCTAAGTGCCCGGATGATCAGGAGATGTAGGGGCCGGAAGAGCCAAAATGTATAGAATACGGAAGGAGACAAAGGGAAAGCAGATAGGAGGAGACAGAAGGAACATAGGGGAAGAGACTCACATGGAAAAGAACAAGAATTGAAGGAACCGGGGGGCATATATGCAGTCACCGAGGACAGATGACTGAGAAACAGGAGAATGAGACACGAGACACGACTCAGAGAGGTGATAACTGTTGCAGACAAGAAGGGAACAAAGGGAGAAGTAGTTCTATTCAAATGGCACCACTGACAGGTGCCATATCTCTATGAAGATTTCATCGGGGCAGCCCACAGTGGGCCGACCCTGCATATGCTCCACAGAATCCGTTAATTACGGATCATATTTTAGTTAGATGATTTAATTATATAAAGAGAAAGTAACTAGGACAAATAATACTAGTCTCTCATACCGAAAAACCCCCTGTACTTATATTTGATATCTACTCGACGCGCTTACGTGACGTCAAGCCGCATTGGGCCAAACCACCTCTCATCGTCATTCAAGGCTGCGGACCCAGTGGGGATAGTTATATAGGTGCTATACATCACACTCACGCCTCTATTGATCTACTTTGTTGTTGTGGATCACCCACAATCAACCCACATGACCTACAGTCACATCGCCGCCAGCTCCTCGGACCAGCGCTTACATACAATTGACCCGCCGTGCGCCGTCTGCGTAAGAGCATATAAGTATATAGAATATTAGCCACACATCCTGTAGCTACAATTCTTTGTACCATAGTAGCTAGTCCATCTACCAACCAATATTCCCCATCACAGTATTTAAGACTAATGACTTCGAGTTCATCTGGGGTAAGGTCAAAATAATGGAGGATTCTGTGCATTGGCGCTGGGTGTCTCTTGACCAAGTGTCGGGTGCAGATGCGAGCAGGGCGGTGGAGTGGATGGGACTTGGGGAGAGCTGCTATACGGCTGGTGGCTTTGTATCAGGTGCCTAGGAGAAGGAGTTCAATTGGCTGGACATTAGCCAAGACCTCTAGTATATCACTGGCAGTTGTGTGCATTGCTCCAGTAATTGCAATGGTGGCCATGCATTGTATGGATGTTAGTTTTCATGTCACTCCTACAGACCCTGTGGCTCTTCCTCCCTTTGTGCCTTTCTGCACTGGCATGTACCAGACATCTGCGGCATATGTGAGTTTGGGTATGGCTACTGCATTGTATAACTGTCAGGACTCGGTGAGGCTGAGGATTCGGTCAATGTCCTGTGGGCCGTTTGGGGTGGCTAGGCTTCAACATGCTCGTGCATTTCACCCTGTTGTTCCGTGCGTGTGTCAAGTACATGTACCGAGGTTCCGGTTATTCAGCAGTGCCGACCGAGCAGCCATTCTACATCCATGTACAAGTGTCCATGCCACATGCACATCACTTGGTACACTGTTCTCGGCTCGGCATGTCCACCACACCATCTGCCCATTCCTCAATCCGCTTCACCTCAGGACTTCCTGTCCTTGTTCTATCTTCGTGCGCAACCCTTGTTTTATAGTCATGCACTCTCTATTGTCCTGTCCTTGACCCATTCCCTATTATTCTATCGTTTATTGTTTTATCCCGGTTTACATTCCTTGTTCTAATTTTACTCATTGTGGACAATAACCGCATGCTCTGCATACCTTGTTATTCCACATTCCTTATTCCACATGTCGCTTATTAACCTATATAAGTAGGACATGCATGTACATATTTCCTCATTCTGGGTATCGACTAGGCTTAGACCCTTCTACCTTCTTCCCCTCTGTTAAAGTCCTCGACTCGGGCCGGCATCACCAGCATCCTCCCGAGTACCTGTCTGTTGCAAATCGGTGGCACGCATGGCAAGTAGGGCACAACGCACGAGTATGTTGAAGCCAACGCCACTACTCTTGGCCTGCAGGACTTGGCCATTGTCTGCCCGACAACCCTCAGCAGTACCGAAGTCCATCAGCAACCGAAGCTTGACAGTGTGCCACTTATTTGTCAGGAGCGGTACTGGCGAAGGTGCCTAGGGCTTCGGCTTGAGTGAAGGACTTGGACAGGGGGAAGGCGGACGAGGGGGTCTAAGACAAGTTGATATTCTGAGTGAGGAACTATCTACATACATCCGCTACTTATATGGTTTAAGAAGCAAGATGTGGAACAGGGTGGCGTAGGAAATGGAGAACAATAAGGTATGAAAAACCATGTGGAGGCATTGTTCACAGTGAACAAGAATAGAATAAGAAATGTAGGCAAGAATAGAATAATAGAGTATGGCTGAGAATAAAATAATGAAGGAGTGAATGAGAATAAGACAATGGAGGAATGGCCGAAGATAAAACAATAGGGCCGTGAATGAAATAATAAGTGGACATCGAGTGTCACGGGAGAGGACGGGTAAGGAAATGGTTGGGAAATGAGAGGATAGTGAGAGGTGGAAGGGATAGGTAGGAGAGATAGTCTAGACAATGTACCGGATATGCCGAGCCAAGACTGCATGGTAGTGAGGATAGTATGGGTAAAGGTTGGTTGGTTGGTTGGTTGGTCGGTAATACCGAGTGGATCGGAGCTTGGTATCATGGACTTGACAATAACTGTCTCATGTATGTTGCACGTACTCCTGTAGATGGCTTAGTTAATCTGCATGCGAGTAATGTCCACTTAGCTGCCTTTGCCACTGCCTTCTTTTCCTGTATCTTCCACCGTAGCTCCTCGTTGAGGAAGATCCCCAGGAATTTATGCACATGTGTTGGCTGGATGATGGCATCCTTGTAGATGAAGTCAGGCCTTGGTTCACGCATAGTTTTGCCTGGCCATGTAGGGTCCCCTATCTGCCGCCTCGAAAATCCTACTATGGCAAATTTTGATTTTTCAAATCAAGAGTGGTGAGTCAGTGTCCATTCTCTCACCCCTCCTTCCTTAATTAACATCTCCTTTAAGCCTTCGTATGCTTCTTCATAGGTGTTGCCTTCTGAGTAGAGGTTGGCATCATCAACAGATGCTACCGCTGCTTGCCCTTTCCCATTTGCGACCTCTATGAGGTCAGCATTATAGTAGAGATATAGTATCATAGAGAGTGGGTCTCCCTGTCCTATCCCATTGTCTATGGGCACCCAGTCTGATTGATAGTCGTCAAACCTCAGCTTGGTGCGTTGGTCAGCAAGTATCTGCCCTGCAAAACATATGAGTTCTTCTGGCACCCTTTGTTTCCTTATGTTGTGCAGAACTCAGCCCATTACTGCATTTGGGAATTCCCCTTCGATGTCCAGAAATAGCATTACTGCTACCTTTTTCCTCCACCATGCGCCCTTGATCTTGTTGACAACAAGGTGGAGTGAGTGGGTAGTTGTCCTGCCGGGCCTTTCTCCAAAGTGATTGGCAGGCAGGAGGTTGTGTTTCTCTGTCAGGTAAGCTAAGTCTTCTGCTACTATCGCAGTTAGCAGTTTCCCTATAGTGTTGAACAGAGCTATGGGGCGGTATGATTTCGGGGCATCATAGTTGGCCTTGCTGTTAAATCCACATGTTGGCGCTTAGCTAGAGGCTTCTGGAAGGGTTTCTGGAGGGTTCCAAATGGTTTCCAAAGGGGGGTTCGTATTCCAGAGGTGGAGGGGCTAAAGGTCGTGGGTTCACAATCGGAATCGGAATGGGGATGGAAAGACGGGAAGTGCCGGGGATCTTAGGACTGTTCATAGTATAGGGTGATTCGAGTGGTTCGAGGTCACAGGGACTTGGCTTCAACTTATGTGTTGTGCCCTCCTCGATCATCTGTCCCTAATTTCAGAAAGTTGGAAAGTTTACTGGAACTGAATCAGAAACTACGATACAGAATTAAGTCGATATTCGTACTGGTGAATAGTCCAGTTGACCGGTGACTTATATACATGTATCTAGTCTTGTACTATCTTTTGCCGAGTAAAGACAAGGGGGGGAAGAAAGTACAAGGGGCAATATAGAATGAAAAACAAGGGAGTGAGGTACGCGATGATCCTGCATGTCATTTATCAAAGGAGCAGAACCTTGGCTTTGGAATCGTCGGAGGTTTGGAAACGCGGAATCTCGAATTAATGCATTGGAATTTGGAAAGCGGTTATTCAGACTTTGAGCGGTTGGAAAGGTCCCGGAAATGGTGCGGGTGGTTGTGGGGTTTAATGTGAGTTTATTGGCAGCATGGGCCATAACACTTGCCTGGCTTCCGCAGCACCACCATGACCCAGGATCTCTAGCTGTCACTGTAGGTTTTCAGTGTAAATGTAGCGCAAAAGATGTGGAGGAGATGCTTAGCAATCTGGTCAACCATCTCTTTCAGTACTACATTTGGGATCCCATCATCACCTGGAGCCTTATAGGGCTTCAGTTTGTCAATCTGATGCCTAATTTGGTCTTCATGGATCTGAAGGCTGTGGTTGATACATTTTGGGTAGCAGAAGTCTGTTGGCACTTGTGACTTGGCAGGCCTGGGTGGGAAGAATGCTGCTGCGAGGGCTTTGCTTTTTTCTTCGTTGGTTTCTGCCATATGTGTGGTGCCACCGGGCTCTGTTATCTGCAGTGTAGGGATTTGTGATCTGCCACCATCTGAGGCTGGGTTGGACAGATATCTGTTTGCTGTCCACAGGAGTCCCTCATTAAGGTCTTCTAAGTACTCTGCCCAGTGTTGCGCTTTTGCTAATTTCTCTGCTATATTTTTCATTGATCTCCTTGAGTTCTGTATGAGAGGGGTGATCAGCTATGGCTCGATGAATATATGACTGATGGTTTAGCCTATTCTTCGCTTTCTTAAGTTCTGAGAGATTTCTAGTCCACCACCTGCATGAATGTGGGACTGGCTTTGACAATGGCACCACGATGTCGATGGTGTTCCATATGGCATTTGTCAACATTTCAACAGCCCTGTTAAACTCGGCTTCATTGCTGAGCTCCCTTGCCTCTGGTATCATCTCTAGCTGCTCTGCCAACTGCTCCCAAAAGTGGTCCCAGTCAACCATTTTGAAGTTATGGAATGGCTCCGTCTTCTTAGTTTTCACCTCAATGTCCAAGGTTGTGAGGATTGGGATGTGATTGGTCCCTGGGCCCCATCTTCTAGGATCGGTGTTGCATGTGATGATAGAATCAACAATGTTGTCAGCGCAGAACACATTGTCGACCCTCATCCAGTTCTTGGTCAACATCGACTGTAGGGTTGGCATCCATTTTGAGAGAGCCATTACTATGTTTTATTCTGTCAGAAGTATTAATAGTACTTCCTCATCCCTACTGGCTTTGGCTGTGAATAGATGGTGGTTCCTCTCCTCGTCCCACATAGGGTAATGGCGGTTGAAGTCCCCACACCAGACTATAGAGTCTGTCTCATGTTGGATGATATTGGCCCACTCCTGTTTAATGAAGTTTTCGATAGCTCGCAGGGATGCCGAGTGTTCACAGTTGTTGTAGATATTGAAGATTGTAGTTCTGCCTTGAGGGTGTTTGAGCTGTATTGCCATCACATCATTTGTCCCCTGCAGTGACATCTGTGACCACATGTTGGTGTCTAATGCTGCATTGACTAAGATTGCTGTCCTCTTTGTAGATGTGTTAGTTAGATGAGAAGTAGGATATAGGACGCGCCAGTTATGATTGGCCTTTGTATTCCCTAGCATGTCTATATATAGCTCCTGAAGCAGTAGTAGATACCACTCCTTGTGAGCAGCTGAGTTGATAAGGTTGTACTGTGCCTTGTCTGATTTATTTAAGTTTTGTTGGTATATTCTCAGTCTCATCGGTGTTGGTTCTGTCATATAAGGCATTAGCTTTGTTCTGGCAGGGGCAGCGCACCTTCTCCATCTGTGTCACCCCACCACCCAGTAGGGCTCTGGTCAGATCTGTCAGGTAGGGATACAGCAATGGCATTGGCACCGGTCTGCAAGGGTGCTGGCTGTGGCTGGTGTCCAGTTGGGCAGGTTGCTAGTTCTTGTCTATATGGAAGTGTGATCTGCCTGTATTTGCTTCTGTGGTGCATCACTGTTTCCCATCCCTCATCCTGTTGTGGTGTGTGTATTGGCCTGGTGGGTGTTGATAGCAGAGGTGGTATCTTGGGTGGCTGCAGGATATGGGTCTACACCTCCTCGGTGGGGAAGTATGGCATCTGGTTCTTGAGAAGTTTACTGTCTAGTTCTGCACACTTACCTAGGAATATGGGGCATGTCCTAGCCCAGCTTGCATGGCCGGTGGACTTGCATGAGATACAGTACAGCTTGTCCTGTTCACAAGCAAGGGTCCTGTGGCAGCCACCACAGGTGCCACACATGTCATGCTCTTGTGGGCAGGCATAGGACATGTGATTCCACCCTTGACATTTGAGGCATCGAGTGGGCTCCCTTTTGCATTTCTTGGTGTATACACATTTCTGACAAATTATTAGCCCATTTTTAAGTACCTTGTTGGCTATCTCTGGTGTGGTGAAAGTGAAGAGGGCATGGCTGCAGGCCTGGTTCGCCGCCCTGCGCTGCTTGGGCTTGATCCACCTTGCTTTGTCAATTGTGCCATGTGGCAGATGGTTGATCTCCTCCACTCCCCTTAACTCCTGTTTGAGTAATCTTTAGGGCTTATGACATTGTGATTTGCTCCACATGCAGGTTATGCAGGATTTGCAGTAGTCTTTGATGAATGACCTAATGCCAGGCCAATTGAAGTTGCATCTAACAAGGTCTAATGTTTTGTTAATTCCAAAGTGTCCAGATAGAATGTGATCATGCTTATGTTGTAAAACTCGTAAACATAAGTCTTGTCCCTTAGGAACATAAATGTAATCATCAAATAGTAACAGACTGTTGGGATTAGTCTGCCACTTCAGGTCGTCATTATTTGTGATGTGTTTCTGGGCTAAGGAGTCGGAAGGAAGGTGATGTTTAATGTCATTCAGGATGTGCTCGGTGTCCATAAGAGTGGTGGCCCTCAATATGGGTTCAACAAGGCTTGTGGCTCGAAGGGATGCAGTCAACTGATGTTGAGAGAAGATGGGTCAAAGGTTCTGGGGATTAATGGTGGCATAGTTGCTTATCCCCTTGTTAAGGTAGACGTCCCATTGTCTAGTGAGTAAATCAGGCTTAGTGCCGAAACGACCGGGTCTCAAACACATGACAAGGTTAAACTAAGAAAGGTAATCCGGCCACCTAGCTTGACATCTAGTCAACAACTTTGTTGTACAAAAGTACTCCAAGTTTTTATAATCGGTGATGACATTGACAGGCTCAGCAGACCCTTCCAAGTAGTGATGCCACTTTTGAAAAGCTTTAAAAATTACAAGCAGTTCTTTATCGTTAACATCGTAATTGAGTTTGGGGGAAGTGAAAGTTCAGGAATGAAAAGTGATTGGATGGAGGTCACCATCTGGGGTGTGTTGTGAGAGTATAGCTGCTAAAGCATAATCTGACACATCTGTCTCCACAATCAAGTGCAAATCAGGAGTCCAATGAGTTAAGATGGGGGCAGACATGAATGCCAGTTTCAGCTTATTAAACACATCTCTACACTCCTCACTCCAGTTCCATGGTAGACCTTTGTGAGTGAGTTGAGTAAGGGGAGTTGTAGTGGAGGAATAGTTGTTGATGAATCATCGATAGAAGTTTGCAAACCCGAGGAATGATTGGATGTCTTTGACTTTTCATACCTCAGGCCATTGAGTGATGCATTTGACTTTGTCTTCCACCATCCTAAGACTGTCGGGTGATAGGATGTATCCAAGGTATTCGACTGACATTTGGTGGAAGGAGCATTTGTCTTCTTGAGTGTAAAGGTTATGTTTGCATAATCATCAAAGAACTTCATGAACATGTTTGATATGTGAGGATTGATCATTGGAATAGATGAGGATGTCGTCCAAATAGACGATGGTGCAGTTGTCTAATAGGTTGCCAAAAATGTCATTCATGAAGCACTGAAATGCTGCAGGGGCATTAAATAAACTGAATGGCATGACAAGCCACTCAAAGGATCCATAATGAGTCCTAAATACTGTCTTCCATTCATCCCCTTTGGCAATTCAAACAAGATGGTAAGCATGTCAGAGATTGATTTTGGTGTATATACAAGCCTTCTTTGGAGCATGTAAGAGGTCAGATAAGGGGAAGTGGATAATGGTCCTTCTTCGGAATTCTGTTTAGACCACAAAAGTCTACACAGAGTTGCAGGGAGCCATCCTTCTTGCATATGAATAGTACTGGTGTGTCGTGTGATGAACATGAGGGTCGAATGAAGCCCATGTTGAGGTGTTCATTGATGAAGTCTCAAAGGGATTGGAGTTCAGATACTGAGAGTGAATAGATGGGACCAAGAGGTGGTGAAGTGCCATCCTCGAGGTTGATTTGGGATCGTAAGGTCTATGAGGTGCTAGTGTATTACCATACTGTTTACTAAAGACATCAGCAAAGTTGTGATAGAATTCTGGAACATGCTGTTTAATGCTATCCAGGTTGTTGGAAGAGTTGACCATAGTAGAGCCTCGAGCATATTTATTGATATCTGCGATGTTAAGTTGAAAGGCTTGGCCTTCTAGCTTGCAGGCATGTACGAAGGCTTCTGCATGAACTAGGGCTATGCGAGGCACTCCCAACTTTGGAGATGGCAATGGATTGCTTGGAAGCAGGGTACTAGACTGTAAAGTAGCAGTTGAGTCCTGAGGGGTTGGCACAGTGGTTGGTTCTGTAGTCTTGAAAGTTATACAGTATAGTAGACTTCCTTGATACAGGATACCTCCTTGATACAAATTGATTTTCCAATGTCTATTCTCATTCCAGTGATACAGGGTTTTGCACAAAGAATCTACTATATATAAGCAACATTTAAGCCAAATGACATAAGGGAGGGAGAAGAATTACATTTAGGAGGAATTTATTTTCATCTAAAATTTACTCAATTTTGATACATACAATCTTAAATCAGTGATTGCTCAATTTTTCTGAGAGGTTTTGTCATAGAGTGTTCACATTAGAGAAGCTATTCATCTTATATTGCTAATTACAAAAACTCCAAGTGGGATTTGACCTAAATTGACCTTAATCTGACCACAAAGATATTGGGGCTACCAAAGTGTGACATGCAACATGCTAATAATACAAAGAAATGGATGACTAATCACACCGGGCCACAAATTCCATTCATGGAGAATTAGGTGTCACACTTGTATCAAGGACCTATACTTGTGACATTTTGACCTGTTCTACAAAATAATTTACTCTGCCACAACAAAAGCTTTTTTGCCCCTATAATATAGAGCAAAAATGTTCTCAAGACACTTCTTAACTGTAATTTTTTTTTAATTTGATCTACAGAATTTTGAGCTAAAATTGAGCTTGACTGAAATCTGTATCAAGGAAGTCTACTATACTGTACTGTCCAATACCCAGTCAATTGATGGATTGTAGCAGGTGAGCCAGTTGAAGCCAAGCACTACAGAGCAACTGCTGTCCAACAATGTTACATAGAAAGTAATGTTCTGAAGTTTGCCAGTCAGAAATTGGATGGGGATCATAGTGGTCTGAGTAATAGTAGAATTAGTAGAGCTGTCAAACAGTTTCAATGGAATTGGAAGAACTGAGTTAGTAGGCAAAGAATATTTTTGCACAATTTGTGATTTGATAAAACAGTCTGATGAACCACAGTCAAGAAGCATAACTAGAGGAATCTCAGGAATACTAGAGCAAGTCAAGTTAACTATTAAAGAGTTTTTTGGAATTTCAGAAGTAGAAGATATACAAGAAGTAGGAGAAAGGGTGTTCAAGAAGAGCATGTGAGTGAGGCTAATGCAATCCTCAGATCATGCATTTCCCAGGTTGATGCTTATTTTTTTGACTCCATTGCCTTAGTGTCTTCGGCTTTGGTGTCGGTCATGCTCACCCTTTTCACACATGCTTTTGTCGAGTTATTTTTGTTGTTGTTGTTATTAGAAGAAGTCAATGGTTGGGAATTGGATTTGGGGCAGTCTTTAACCATGTGACCTTTTGAAGCATACAAGAACACAGTCCCATGTTGATTTGCCTTTGACGTTCTTCAGGCAACAGCTTCCCATCTTTTCTAAGCTTGGATGAAATGTCATTAGCATCATTGTTGTTGTTGGAAGACTAATTGTTGCTGTTCTTCTTTGCCCCCTTCTTACTCCTCTTGTTGTTCAAGTTGTTGGAATTGGACAAAGACTGATTGTTGTTATTGTTGTTTGAGTTAGAGCAATTGGACGTGGACACATTTGATTTCAAGGAATTTCCAAAGTTGTCGTACTCCTTGCATTCCCAGTATCTGCTGTCGATCTCAAGTGAAAACTGTCTGAGCTCAGCAAGGGTTTTGAATTGAGGGAAGTGAAGGAGGCTGTCCTTGACATGCTTGGTCAACCCTTTGTATGCCACATGTGTGAGGGCAGTATCATTCCATTGAGTACAAGTGGATGCTCAGGTGAAGTTGATAAAGTAGTGTGCTGCTCGATGATAGTCCTTCATGACTATCTTGCCAAGTTCGACTTCTGCTTATGCAGCATTGTTGAATTGTCCAAAGTTTGTCTCGAGTTTGGATCAAAAGTCTTGCCAGACCCTAAGCCAACTAGGCTCGGGTTAGATTTCACCTAGAATGGTGGGTTCAAAGTATTGAAGTGCAGGGCCTGTGAGATATGAGATGGTATATTAGACCTTCGACACATCTGTATTGAAAACAGACAGATGGTCTCGAAAGTTTGGTGTGCACTGAAGGAAGAATGTGCAAAGCTTAGCTTGGTCTGTGCCATCGTAGACCTTGGGCTCACAAATCTTGGCATGGTAGCCAGGATTAATAGGTTTTGGCTTCAACTTGTGTGTTGCACCCACCAGACCACACTGGACCCTAATTTCATAAAGGTAAGAACAGAAATGAAGTCTAAGATGAATGGAAAGAAGCTTAGTCGAAATTTTAGTTGATTATCTGACTGAAGACTGAACTACTGGATGTACAAGATCTGTATACTACTTTTAAATCTATGAGGAGTCAACTAGATTCCTATAATAGATAAGAAAGTCTGAGGATCGTGAAAAGCAAGAACAGAATACTATGTCCCAATCTTGATCTCTTCCATGACATTGAGGGGTGATGTGTCACCCCAATTCCCAATGGAGTTACCCTATAAGGAATGTAGTAACAGATCAGATATCAGAGATAGAGCGGAAATGCAAATAAGGAAAGTAGAGCAAAACATAATATGAAAAGGTTAAATGTAATAAAGTCAAGATGGATGTATGAGCATATGGGGATTAACATAAATGAGTGGAGCATATTGAATGATGTATGTGATGCCAAGACAGATACATGAGGTGCATTGAATTCAAAGGCTGAGGAGCATATGGTTGAATAGGCGAGTGAGGGCAGGGTTAGGCTGAATGGGCTGATTTGAATAATCGGAGATGCTAGTGTACAGTTTCTGATAGAACAAACCAAAGTGTGAAAAGGATACATAATGAAATGAAAATTGAACTAAACATATATGAGGAACTTATATTATTTCAGCATATACCAAGTTCAGTCTATACAACCCAGTGAACTGAGCTCAGTGAATCATACTTTGACAGGCAGAGAGTAAATAAAGGTTATCTGTCAGGGGACAGCCTCCTTCCCTCTAATGTGTATTCTTTTCCCAGTATATCTTTTATTTTCTACCTTCCTCTCTCTGTTAATGCTTTGGTTTAATTCTCATTTACACTTGTTCATTGACTGTGACATGACTTACTCATGTCACAGTCACTAGCTATATAGTTTTGCTGCTTAGGTAAGGGATCCTTACCTCATTCTCTTCTGGATCCCCTTACCAGTGTCTGATTGGCTTTGTGGGTAGGCTTTAGAGTTCGAGTCCCTGAGTCAGGCCTAGGGAGAAGGCCAGGGCTGGGTGGTGTCCCACTGGTTCTAGCTTCCAGCATTGCCCAGGAATCAGTACCCACATAGGTTGCCCTTACATTATCAATGATATAAAAGTTGTGGAATATCCACTGGTCATTTTGAGGTAGAGAAAAGTCTTGAATTAGAAACATGTACAGTGTAGTAGACTTCCTAGATACAGATTTCAGTCAAGCTCAATTTGAGCTCAAAATTTTATAGATTAATTTTTTTTTAAATTATATTACAGCTAAGAAGTGT
>QLPI01009479.1:0-10368 GCA_003314275.1 Chroogomphus rutilus
GTCTGTAGAGCCAACTTCCCGGTACTAAGTCCGAGGCTTGGGTATTTACTCCGGGTTCTAGTTACTATGTTTAAGATCTCTCCTATTCCCGTTTGGCAGTCCCTTCGGACTTGGGTATCTTAGCCTCGGAGTTGATCGGAGTTTAAAATAGGACGTCGGAGTTGGATCGGAGTTTAGAGAGGGTCGTCCCCTGACACAAACCATCCCAGCACATCTAGTGCATTCCGCTTGGCATGTTGATTGAGAGTATAGGTTCAAGTGGCTAACTGTGACTCGAAGAGAATATGAGGTACCTCGGCCTCAGAACCATTCGCAGCTTCCAAGTTTACATGGCGTGCAATCATGGATACCCGAGGAACAGTTGGAAGGTGGTGAGGGATATAGAGATTATGGCAACTTGTACAATAGTTCAGAGAAGTTATTGGACAATCTAATTATTTTATCCCCTCAGTGTGGTCAATCACTGTGATTTATTCGAGAATTATACCTAATTATTTTATCTTACAGGGAAAAGAAAGAAAATTAGCCATAAGGCTCTGCTGATTATACTGTATAACTCACCCCCTCAGTGTGGTCAATCACTGAGGAGGGAAGTGCACGCAGGTAATGTTTCACCCGCATGTATGTTACAACCGGCTCCTAACCTCATCGAAGGTTTGAGCCAAGTTGCCGGTCCCTTCCCAAGGAGCCGGCCATGTGCGTCGTGCAGTGCGTGTGTAGGCGCGCGTGAGCACAAACGAGAATAGAGAATAAGTCCCTCAATATTGAGGGTAAAAATACAGAATAATTATCGAAAAAATCAGAATGTAAAAGCGCACAGGATGGCATGAAAATTGATGTAAAATTACAATATATTGAGGTTGGTCTCTCAGGGGTGAGATGCAAGTTTGCACCCTACAAGGGACTCATCTGGATATGCTTCACAGCATGAGAACGACCTTGAATGCCGTGGTTCACAGCCGGGGAAGCTGGTCCAGCACTTGCTCATGATTCCTTGTTGAACTGTGGGACCACTAGTTGCAACACCTATCACCAAGAAGGCCGAATCAGAACAGAACAAATATTGAGAGGTGCCTGATTTTTGCTACATCACTGAGCTTCCTATGACCTCCAATATCGATGGCATTGCTTCAAGAACAGTGTATGTTACAAAGCATATTAACGACCACATCCTTTGGAATGGAGGACTTATTCCATGGTGTCGAGACCCCCAGTGGCTGGTGGTGCGAGTTGCGCTACAGACCTCCCTACTAGAGTCCCAAATAGATGAGCGATATGGTTACAAGACCTTCATAACATATGTCCTGGCCAGAGCTCTTGAAACAGCCCAAAATGCCAACTTGAGACCTGATCTGTTGTTCACAATGAATGTCAAAATTGCAACAAGAATCTGGAAGATCAAATCATTGATCCACATCAGTTTCCCTTTTACCAAGATCACAAGCCAACTTGAAGATTGTCGACAATTCCTCGATGATCAGTGGTGGCACATCCAAGAGGCCAAAGCTCAGCCACTCCTGTGGACCATCCCAACAATAAGGGAGATTCGGGCGGCTGAAAGTTTCCCCTTGACAAAGAGCCGAGCATACCTGTTGGCTGTCTACAATCACACCAATTCATTGCAGCAGCAGAGCAATTGTTTCTCTCCTGAAGATTTCAAGGCAACCCTTGTCAAAGGTGACCAGAAGACGTAACTGTCTCATCCGATTGCAATCCCCAAGGGAAGAGTTGGCGCCGGCAAGGGGGCTCTTTGGAGCTGGGGAGGGTTCCCTCCCAGTTGTAGGAACCAATGAAGACGGAGAGGCGCTACGGCATATCGCAACATTTAGGAGCGTCATGAGGACATGAAAAAGATTGAACATAGTTTGGAAGAGCTGGCACAACTCTTTAATGACATGAGATCCAGATGACTTTTATCTACGATATGACTGACCAACCTCTGGTTTGAGGGGGAGTTTGGATATGATGTCTCCCCAAAGGTTGAGATGTCATCCTAAAAGATTGGAATGAGTCTGTCAAGACTATAAACTGAATATCGTCTAGGGAAGTCCATCATGACTATCATGACTATGACAACTAGCAATCATCTACAATATGACCGTCCGACCAACCTCTGCTTCGAGGGGGAGATTTAGATATGATGTTACCCTGAATGTCAGATCGAGTCCGTCATGACTATAAACTGAATATCATACAATGGAGTCTGTCATGACTATAAACTGAAGAACTCGACTCGAGTCTGTCATGACTATAAACTGATGAACTCAACCTGAGTCTGTCACGACTATAAACTGATGAAATGAACTTGAGTCTGTCATGACTATAAACTGATGAATTAAACTGGAGTCTGTTATGACTATAAACTGGACCTGTCGAGTTTGAGTCCGCTATGACTTTAAACTAGATTGAAGTCCATCATGACTCTAAACTGAACCGAAGTCTAGCATGACTTTAAACTGAGCATGACTACTGTGGACAATTACATGGACAATCCATCAGATCGCTTGGAAGGACCCCTGCCGGTTTGGACTGAGGGGGAGTGCTCAGGATCTGGTGTTCAACCTGAATATATCTCTCTCATTCCTGTGTTTGCTGTCAAAGTCTCAGTTGCGCAGTTGGCCCTGCGACTCCACTTGGGCAGGATCAGCAATTGGGATGCATCACAAAGAACCCTACTCATAAACCAAACCCAATCTAATATGCCACAATTTGTACACTTTGCTCACGCATTTGCCGCTTACTATCTCATCGCGGAAGGGTTTTACCTTACTCTTTGAACAACACATTTTGTGATTCTCTCTCAATCATCTGCATCATACCTGACAAAGTCCAAGAACGTATTTTGGGCCTCCAGGTGGCTTACCACTATACTCACAACAGTCATTGGCCTCGTCCATGTGACCTACCCCCTTAAAGCTCAGGGTGCCAACACCATCATCAGTGACTTTGTCGAAGTTTCTGTCTGTCTTACAGTTTGCAGTCTCGTCGTAGTCGTGCCTGCAGTGTACCGCATGTGTGGTGGTCCTTCAGAGGAGGAGGATATTGGTGCAAGAATGAGCGATAGATCATATAAGCTTTCTAGTTTTTGGTTTGAGACTAGGAGGTTGGGAGTGGAGAGGACGACAACGATGACTGCAACTGCTACTACAACTGTTACAGAAGAACTGTTTCAAATGCAACTGACCCATCAAGCTATTGGAGATGGAACAGATGATTTGGACTGAGGGGGAGTGTTAAGGATTTGACATTCAGCCCAAACATCTCCTTATTCCTGGCAATGGTATTGATTCTATTCATTATTATCTCTGATATCTGCCTTTGATAGGAGTTTGAATTTGGCATTGTATTTTGCAGTTGTGTGACTCTGTGACCTCAGCTCTTTTTCAAGAGACTGAGGTATGAGTTCAAGTTTATTCTCTTATTTCATACAATTGTTAACTATTCTTTTAGATAGTATTTCAGGTAGCTAACTACTTCTAATATGAGCCCTTTTTCAAGAGACTGAGATAGTATTTCAGTCTCTATACTTTAACACTTTTGAAACAAGTGGTCTCAGACCGAGGTCCTCAATTTATCTTGGAGTTCACCCACAAGCTCTACCGACTCCTGGGTATCAAGCTTGCAGCAACAACAGCCTATCACCCACAGGGAGATGGCCAGATGGAACCTGTCAACCAAGAATTGGAGCAGTACCTCCGAGTCTTTGTCAATGAATGACAAGATGACTGGGACTGTCAAGCTTTGGGAATGCCGAGGTGTTGGACAGGAATAGCCAAGTCCTACAGGCCAGAAGTAGTGGCTTTGGCTTCAACATACTTGTGTGTTGCACCCTACTCTCTGTGCGTGCCACTGATTTGCAACAGATAGGATACTCGGGAGGATGCCGATGATGCCGGCCCAAGTAGAGGACTTAACAGAGGAGGAGAAGGTAGAAGGGCCTAAGCCTAGTCGATACCTAGAATGAGGAAATATCTACATGCATGTCCTACTTATATAGGTTAAAGAGGCGACATGTGGAATAAGGAATGTGGGACAATAAGGTAGGGTATTGTCTACAACGGGTAAAATTAGAATGAAGAAATGTAGACAGGATATAACAATGAAAATAGAATAGAAGAAATGTTGCCGAGGATGGAACAATAGAGAGTACCAGACTATAAAACAATAGGGTTGTAGCCGAGAATAAAACAAAGGACAGGATGTCCCGAGGTGAGATGGGTCGAGGAATAATGAGTGGATGGGGTAGGATTAATGGTTGGTATTTGAGATAAAGTGGATGAGGGATGGGGATGAGGAACGTGGATGGCGAATGTGCCGAGCTGAGACCGGCATACTAAGTGACTAGTATGTGGTTTGGATACTTGTGCATGGGTGTAGTCTGACTGCTTGGTCAGCATTGCCAAATTACCGGACGTTTGGTATGTGTACTTGACAGGGATGAACTCCTACCGATGGCAGAATTCCAGTACAATAATCATGTGCATTCTGCCACATAGCAAACTCCCTTCATGTTAGACACGGGATGACACTCGTGGATGGGTTTTGAACTACAACAGCTGAAGTCACAGATGGAAATGGTAAATGAGTTCAAAGACTGAATGGAACAGTCACTAGAGGAAGCAAAGTTAGCACTGGCAAAAGCAAAGGACGATATGGCACAATATTACAACCAACGCCGAACCCCAGCACTGGAATACCAAGCAGGAGACCGAGTGTACCTAGATGCCTCAGATATCCGGATGAAGCAACCCTCACAGAAACTGAGCCACCAATTTTTGGGACCTTACACCATTCAATGAAAAGTGGGAAGACATGCCTATAGACTCTGACTTCTACAATCTCTATCTCGGCTCCATCCCATCTTCAATGTAGTCAAATTCCTCCCAGCCCCTGAAGATCCGATTCCAGGTCAAAGGTCTGAACCACCTCCACCACCAGAATTAATAGAGGGAGAGGAGCATTATGAGGTAGAAAGGGTGTTGGACAGTCGCCTGATGCAAGGGGGGCTCTACTTTTTAGTCAAGTGGCAGGGGTATGGATATAAAGAGAATACATGGGTAAAGGAAGAAGACATGAACGCTCCCACTAAGATACAAGAGTTCTACCTGCAACATCCAGGAGTGCCTCGGAGGATCCAAACAATGGCCTTCGAATCCCTATTGTTCTGTGCCATGAGGACGCAGCACTCTAGAAGGGGGGGTGATGTAGCGGGTGATGTCAGGGGACGACCCTCCCCAAAACCTGATTCAAGTCTGAAGTCCTATTTCGAACTCCAACCAACTCCGAGGCCTGATCCAGGTCCAAAGTCCTATTTTGAACTCCAAACAACTCTGAGGCTAAGATGCCCAAGTCCGAAAAGACCACCAAGCAGAAGCAGGAATAATCTTGAAACATGGTGAACAGAACCTGGAATAAACACCCAAGCCTTGGACTTAGTACCAGGAAGTTGGCTTTACAAACTCCGATGTATTGATTTGTAAGCTAGTGCATGGACCACTTACATAAAGGGTATAAAAGGGGTTCATCAGCAGCAGGATTCTTAGACTTTCCTCTTTGGATCCCCTCTGCTTAGGTGAGGGCCCCACATGTATTTAGGTAGTAGTTATAATTAAAGCTTTGGATTCCCCCTGCTTAGCTCGCCTCCAAGACACCTCCAAGAGGCTGAAAGAGGGTTGCCCTTACAATATCTATATGCATGCACTACTTATATAGATTAAGAAGTGAGATGTGGAATAAGGAATGGAGAACAACAAGGTATGCAGAGCATGTGGAGGCATTGCCTACAATGATAAAATAGAATAATAGAATGTGAATGAGAATAGAACAATAAAAGATAGGATAATAGGAATGTGGCCACAGATAGGACAAAAGGAAGTGACCGACTATAAAACAATAGAATTATGGCTGAGGATAAAACAAGGACAGGATGTCCCAAGGTGAGGCGGACCGAGAAATAAGGAGTAGGCAGGGTGGGATCAATGGACAATGAATGAGGAAGGAGTGTATAAGGGATGGGAATGAGGAATGTGGATGGTAGATATGCTGAGCCAAGACTGGCGTATTAAGTGACTTGCATGTAGCTTTGTCACTTGCACGTGGACATAGACTGATTGCTCGGTCAGCAATATCAAGTTACCAGACACTCGGTACATGTACTTGACAATAAGTCTGATATAGTCTGATAAGTGTATAGATGAATCGAGTGCAATTTCAGATTACTGCATAAGCTACAAGACCAACTTAACTTATACAAGTGTTAAAGTTGGGGATCTCTTAGTGGTTGATAGCTAAGCACAAAAACAGCATAAAAAAGACTAAAAGTACAAAAACAAGTTCTCTATTGTACAACCACCTTAGCTCAATATTATTAGCATTTGCTTGCTAATAAGCCTTATTATCTTTCAAATCTTCCTCCTCAAGGCCTTTCCAACCTTCTCTCACGACCACACATCTTGCTTTGACTTACTTGGCAGTACCGACTGACCGACCCTCACTCATATCATCCCATGGCGTACAGTTTCAGTTCGGTATACCCGGTTTATCACCTAGTTCATTATCCTTTTCCCCAACCCCTATTCTTTATCATCCCTACACTCCTTTTCCTTCCCCCTCACTCGTTTACCCATGGGACGTTCACTATTCCCTGCCACTCACTCACGGCCCTATTGTTTTATTCTCGGCCATTCCTTATTGTTCTATTTCTTTCCCACAATCTCACCGCTTATATTTCATTGTCTTACTCTCTCATTATTCTATTCTAATCGCTGTGGACTATACCTCTACATGGTCTTCATACCTTATTCTTTTTTCCATGTCTTATGCCACCCTTATTCCACATTCTGCCTCTCAGCCTATATAAGTAGTGGATACGTGTACATAGTTCCTCAGTCTGAGTATCAACTAGGCTTACACCTCCCTATTCTCCTCCTTCTGTTCAGAAGTCCTTGCTCGGGCCAACACCCTCGGCATCTGCCTGAGTACCTGTTCTCATTACAAGTTAGTGGCATGCACAGGAGGCAGGGTGCAATGCACGAGTACGTTGAAGCCAAGCCACCCTGACCAGCCTGCAGGACTTGGCTGGTTCTGACAGCATCATCAGCAGTACCGAGGCTTGACAGTATACTCAGACTGACACTACCTCCTGTGCCCTTTACCGCTTAACAATTATGACCCTACAATCCAGATCTACCACCTGCAAGGCAACTAGCGCCCCAGACACCAAAACTGAGGAATCCGTGGAGGTGACTGAGCCAAACAAGTCGGCAGGTGCTGGAACTGAGGTTAAGCTTAATGCCTCTGCCCTTCTTAATCCTAATTCTTTGGTAATCCCTCTATCTTCTATTTTGATACCGGGTTCCTCAGCGACCCCTCTTAAATGTCTGATCGATTCAGGTTCTACTCACTGCTTCATAGAATCTTCCTATGTTTGGGAACATAAGATCCCCACCACTTCCATGGATTCAATTCCCCTTAAACTATTTGATGGTACTACTAATGTGGTCATTACTGAATCTGTAGAACTACCAATCAAATTCCTGACAGGACAACTACAGTCCATCCATATGTACGTCACATCACTAGATTCGTCTGTATCGGTAGTACTCGGTCACAACTGGCTCACCCGCTACAATCCATTGATTGATTGGGTATTGGGCAGTATTACGTTCCAAAAAACCGCTAATGACCCTAGGTGCGTCCCGAAGCCGTTGGTTCAGCCAGCATCTGCCGCTGCTCCGTGGCCTCAACCAGGATCCTCTCTGAAATTAGAAGCCCCGCGGATAGCCCTAGTCAATGCAGCCGCCTTTACGCGAGCCTGCAAACTAGAAGGTTCGCAGGTTTTCCGTCTGGACCTTTCGGCCATCGACGTCATCTTGGCACGATTGGCCAAGGCCCCATCCGTTCCGTCCATTCCCCCCGATCCAGTTGACCTTGAAAATGTCCCAAAAGAGTATCATGAATTTGCTGACATTTTCAGCAAAACAAAAGCTGACACTCTAGGACCCCACCGACCCTACGATCTCAAGATCACCCTGGAAGATGGCACCAAGATGCCTCATCCACCCCTCTACTCGTTATCACAATCAGAACTAGAAACCCTGCGCGAGTTCCTTGACGAACACCTGAACATGGGGTTCATCAGGGCCTCCCGTTCCCCGCACGGAGCACCAATCTTATTCGTCCGAAAGAAAGATGGCTCCCTTCAGCTATGTGTTGATTTCCGAGCACTAAACAAAGTGACCAAGAAGGACCGGTACCCTCTCCCTCTAATCACTGACATACTAGACGCCCCCCGAAAAGCTCAAATTTATACAAAGATCGACCTTTGGCACGCATACCATCTGATCTGAATTGCTGAAGGAGAAGAATGGAAGACTGCCTTCAAGACCCGGTACGGGTCCTATGAATGGCTAGTCATGCTGTTCGGCCTCTCCAATGCCCCTGTGGCTTTTCAGAGGTTTATGAATGACATTCTCGGTGACCTGATAGACCATTATGCTGTCGCCTATATAGACGACATACTGATTTATTCAGACTCACTCGAGGAGCACCGAGAACATATCCGAGAGGTGCTCCGCCAACTCAGAAAAAATGGCTTATTTGTCAAAGCCAGCAAATGTGAATGGCACAAAGACATGGTCGAATTCCTCGGCTACATCCTACATACCGACGGCCTCACCATGTCTGATGACAAAGTCAAGACCATCCATGAATGGCCTGAACCACGAAAGGTCAAGGACATCCAGTCCTTTCTAGGTTTTGCCAATTTCTACCGTCGCTTCATATTTAACTATTCAGACATAACCGTACCCCTTACCCAGCTGACACGTAAAGGCACGACGTGGGCTTGGACCAAAGACTGTCAAAAGTCTTTCGACCTGCTCAAAATGGCCTTCACCTCGGCACCTATCCTGTATCACTGGGAACCCGACTTATCCCTGGTCGTGGAAACCGATGCTTCAGACTATGCCCTTGTGGCAATCCTTTCCATTATCAATCCCAAAGGCGAGATTCATCCTGTTGCCTTTCATTCTCGTACCTTTACCGCTCCCGAGCTAAACTATGATGTTCATGACAAGGAACTTTTAGCAATTTTTGAGGCGTTCAAGCGATGGCGGCACTACCTGGAAGGCTCTGCAGATCCCGTAGACATCGTCACTGACCACAAAAACCTCCAATATTTTTCCACCACCAAAGTCCTGACATGGAGACAGGCGCGATGGTCCGAATACCTCTGCCAATTTAACATCACTATCCACTTCTGCCCCAGCAAACTCGGTACAAAACCCAATGCCTTAACTAGACGATGGGACGTCTACCCTAAAGAGGGGGGTAACAACTACGGCACCATCAACCCCCAAAACCTCCGACCAATCTTTACAACCACTCAATTAGTGGAATCCCTTTGGGCGACACAACTTATCATCCTGACACTACGAGCAAGCACCATCATGGACTCTGAAAAACTCCATTCCGACATACATGCAGCCCTCCCGACCGATCCAACGGCAGTACCCCATCTCGGCACCCCCGAAGTACCAAACCCAAGATGGACACAAACCCCGGACGGTTTCCTTCGGTTAGACAACCGGATCTACGTCCCCGATGCCAACAACCTCAGATTACACGTCCTACAATACAAGCACGACCATGTCCTCTTGGGACATTTCGGTCAAAACAAAACACTAGCCCTGATCCACCGTGAATACATCTGGCCAGGCTTGCACACCTCGGTCATCGACTTCTGCAAATCCTGCACCACATGTATGCGTTCGAAATCACAGTGTCACAAACCCTATGGCTTCCTAAAACAACTCCCCATTCCCGAACGACCATGGAATTCCATATCCATGGATTTTATTGAGCAACTTCCTCAGTCCTCCGGTTTCACATCGATACTAGTGATAGTTTGCAGACTCACCAAACAAAGTATCTTCATCCCTACAGTCGATACAATCACTTCTGCCGATTTGGCCAAACTGTTTGTGCTTCACATCTTCTCCAAGCACGGTGTACTGAGCCATGTAACATCTGACCATGGAAGTGAATTTGTCTCTCACTTCTTCAGGTCGCTCGGGAAAGCTCTCGACATGTGCCTACACTTCACCTCAGGCTACCATCCAGAAGCCGACGGCCAAACTGAACGAGTAAACCGGATGCTGGAACAGTACCTTCGAGTCTACTGCAATTACCAACAGGACAATTGGTCCAAACTGTTGCCACTAGCCAAATTTGCATACAATAACGCTCCAAACGCCACCACAGGCATCTCTCCCTTCTTCGCCAAAAAGGGACATCACCCGAACCTTGTTGGGTGCAAACTAGCATCTCACCCCTGAGAGACCAACCTCAATATATTGTATTATTATA
>QLPI01009481.1:0-12024 GCA_003314275.1 Chroogomphus rutilus
CAACTACATATTTCGTGATGCGCTGATTATCGCACATGTGGAGGGTCTCGAGGTCTGCTTCGGCCTCTCCTTCTGGGTCGTGGGGGCCAAAGTTGGTTTTGAGTTCGTTCACAAACTCCTCATAGTCATGGAGCCAGTCTGGCTTGTCGGGGGCAGAAAGGGCTGGTTCGAACCAGTCCAGGGCGGTACCGGTCAGGTACGACAGTACGTAGGTTACCTTGGCGCTCTCGGTGTCGAAGGCGTCAGGGTGGTCACAGAAGTTCAGCCTACATTGCACTAGAAAGGCTTGTAGTTTTCTCGAATCGGATCCATTGAAGGTATCCGGATCCCAAACCTTGGCGGTGTGGGGAGCTGATCTTCTGGGGCTGGCTAAGTTACTTGCCAGCATAACGAGGGCCTGAGTCAGATCGGGCACAATGTTGGGTCCTAAGGTGGGGGCCCCTCCCAGGTGTGTAGGAGGCGGCAGTGCTGCAGCGGGTGGTGCGATATGGGGTTGGGCGATGGGGGATGGTGCAGCGAATGGGGGTATGGCAGGTGGTGCAATGAGTGGTGGTGCCACGGGCAGCAGTGCCACAGGCGGAGGTGCGAAAGGTGGTGGTACGTAGGGGGGTGCCGACAAGTCTGACGGCGCTGCTGTGGATGGTCCTGAACTGGACTGCATATCCGATGGCGATGATTGTTGAATCGCTGGGGGGTAGTTCACGAGGAACGGGTTGGTCAAATTCGAATGCAGGTGTTGATCTGCATCCGAAAATCCGGAGTCAAAGGAAGGCTCCGGGGGATGAGCTGGGGTCTGAGGTGTCTGAAAACTTGGTCTGGGGACGGGCAGTTCTTGGGGGATGGATGCATGGCGGACAGACGCCTGAGTGATTGTCTGCATGGCTTGTGCACATGTGATGGGTCTCATGCTTTATGACGATCAGGAGTGTGAGTACGAATATACTGTTAAATCCGCATGTTGGCGCTTAGCTAGAGACTTCCAGAAGGGTTTTCGGGGGTTCCGAAAGGGTTCCGAAGGGAGAGTTTGTATTCCGAAGGTGGGGGTGAGGATCGGAATCGGGATCGGAATTGGAGTGGATGGAAGTCAGGAACACCGGGGGTCTTGGGACTGTTCACGGTATAGGGTGGTACAAGTGGTTTGAGGTCGCAGGGACTTGGCTTCAACTTATGTGTTGTGCCCTCCTCGATCGTCTGTCCCTAATTTCGGAGAGTCAGAAAGTTTACCGGAAACTAATCAGAAACTACGACGCAAATTAAGTCGATATTCATACTGGCAAATAGTCCAGTCGACTGGTGGCCTATATACATATATCTAGTTCTTGTACTATCTTTTTTACCAAGTAAAGACAAGGGGGGAAGAGAGTACAAGGGGCAATATAAAATGAAGAATAAGGAGTGAGGTACACGATGATCCTGCACGTCGTCTATCAAAGGAAACGGAACCTTGACTTTGGAGTCTTTAGAGGTTCAGAATCGCGGAGCCTCGGAATGTATGTCGGACATCCGGAAATTGGTTATTCAGTCTTTGAGCGATCGGAGAAGTCCCAGAAACGGTGCAGGTGGTTGTGGGGTTTAATGTGGATTTATTTGGTGGCATGGGCCATAACACTAGAATGGCGTACCAAGTGTCATGCATGCGACATGGACACTTGTATATAGACATAGAATGGCTGCTCGGTCGGCACTGCCGAATAACCGGAACCTTGGTATGTGTACTTGACATATTCCGACCACCTAGCTTGACGTCTAGTCAACAACTTGGTTGTACAAAAGTACTCCAAGTTCTTATGATCGGTGATGACATTGACAGGGTCGCCGGAACCTTCTAAGTAATGACGCCACTTTTGAAAATCTTTGAAAATTGCGAGCAGTTCTTTATCGTGAATGTCGTAATTGAGTTCTAGAGAGGTGAAAGTTCGGAATGAAATGCGACAGGATGAAGCTTGCCATCTGGGGAGTGTTGAGAGAGTATAGCTGCTAAAGCATAATCTGACGCATCTGTCTCCACAATCAAGGGCAAATCAGGAGTCCAATGAGTTAGGATGGGGGCAGACATGAATGCCAGTTTCAGCTTATTAAATGCATCTCTACACTCCTCACTCCAGTTCCAAGCCAGACCTTTGCGAGTGAGTCGAGTAAGAGGAGTCGTAATGGGGGAATAGTTGAAAATGAATCTTCGATAGAAGTCCGCAAATCCGAGGAATGATTGAATGTCTTTGACTTTACGCAGCTCGGGCCATTGAGTGATGCATTTGACTTTGTCTTCCACCATTGTAAGACCCTCAAGTGATAGGATATATCCGAGGTATTCAACAGATGTTTGGTAGAAGGAACATTTTGTTGGGTTATGATTTTATTCCCCTGCACTTGTGTTTTGTTCTTGCACTTGTGTTTCCCTTTTGCGCTTTTCAATTTTGCATTTGCGTTCTCTGGCGCTTAAAATAAGCGCCCATAACGATGCACCATTGCACACCTTTGGGTCTTGTCTTTAGCATCCATATTGACAAGCCCCAAAGGTTAGTAGTTACTTTGTTATATACTTGTCTTTAGCATCCATATTGACAAGCCCCAAAGGCCATTGTTGCTCTCTGTGTGTGACAGTTAAGAGTCTCTAGACCTTCCCTGCCAACAGGTTATGGGTCCCGGGTTTTAACCGTCCCACACTGCAACACACACTTGTCCAATCCTCCTACTTTTTGGCACACACCTTCCTACAGGTTCCATCCACCTCCTGTCCAATTTTCAGCCTTATCCGTCAACAATTGACTTCACAACACCCTTATCATGTCCAGGTGTCATCCTGCCCTTTTCTCCTGCCACCCTTCCTGCTTTCATATCACCCTCCTCAACAACACCAACTATTCCCAGTGGAGAGGAGAGATGAGGGCTGTGTTGCAGAGCAAGAGAGTGTGGCAGATTGTCATTGGAAGGAGGGTCAGGCCCGTTGATGCCGTCAAGGCAGCCATTTGGGATGAGGAGGCATCTATGGCAGCTGGAGACATCTTCTTAGGTGTTCAGCTTGATCAGAGGGTTCATTTTGAGGGTATTGCTGAGGATCCAGTCAGGATGTGGTCAAAACTCGAGTTTGTACACCTCCAGAAGCCTGTTACCATTGCTCCTGCACCTATACAGCTCCCTGCTTCATCTACTAGCTCTATTACACCCCAATCGAAGTTTTGTGCACTCTGCACATACCAGGGATTTTCCCAGGACATCTGTCATCATTTTCTACCTGCAAACTCGAATTCTCAGCGTCAAAATTGCTCTCAGAAGCAATCTGCACCATCTAACATCATTGTGCACACCAATACTACCTTATCTGCTCCAATTTTGACCCCTGGTGTTGAATTTGATGGAAATCCAAGTGCTGCATCATTTTCTGCCTTTGCACTCTCTTTCACACTGCTTCAGCTCAATGCTGAGTTTGATTGGATTGCAGACACCGGTGCTACATCTCATATGACTCCTCATCGACACTGGATATGTAATTTTCGTCCACTTGTCATTCCCATTCAACTTGCAGACCACCAAGTCATCTATTCTACTGGAGTTGGCACTGTCCAATTTGCACCGGTGGTAGATGGTGTTCGGAAGCGCACTTTAGAGTTTACTCGAGTGCTCCATGTTCCTGCATTGCGCAACAATCTCCTCTCTGTCTTATACCTCACTCGCCAAAAGCAGTTCACTGTTACCATCGTCCATGATCGCATTACATTCTCTCAGAGTGGAAACCTTCTCTTAACCGCTTCTGTAAGCACTCATAACACTGCTCTCCTTGACAGTTCCACCATTCCTGTGTCCGAGTCTGTGAACTTTTCCAGCACTTGTATCATGGATCTCTCTCTCTGGCATCGTCGTCTTGTGCATATGAACCTAGAGAGTGTCAAATGCCTTGTCAAGGGTGATCTGGTGAATGGTTTGGTGCTCAAATCACAGCAAAACCCTGATCCTATTTGCGAACCATGTCTTGCCGGCAAACAACATCGGAATTCCTTTCCTTCTTCATCCACTCGTGCATCTAAGCCACTCGACCTTGTCCACACTGATCTCCATGGACCTCTCCCTGTGCGCACCCATTCTGGGTACAGATATTGGGTTCTGTTCATTGATGACAAGACACACTTTCGCTCTTTCCACCCTCTCCGCACCAAGGATGAGGTTTTTGCAGCATTTAAGCAGTACAAGGCTTGGGTAGAGACACAGCTTGGTCTAAAGATCAAGTGTTTGCGTGATGACAAGGGTGGGGAATACATGTCCAAGGAGTTTCAGGCTTTTACAGATCTACATGGAATTGAACGCCAACACACTGTCCGTGCCAGTCTACAGCAAAATGGAGTTGCAGAACGTGCCAATCATACAGCTGCTGAGGCCATTACCACCATGCTTGCTGAATCTAAACTACCTGCATCATTCTGGGGAGAAGCATTGGCTGCCTATGTCCACATCTGGAATCGCAGTCCCACTCATTCTCTTCATGACATCACTCCATTCCAGGCATGGTATGGCAAGAAACCGTCTGTTCAACACCTTCGTGTCTGGGGCTGCACTGCCTATGTCCATGTTCAGAAGGACCAGCGCGAGGGACTTGAGTCACACACTCAGAAATGTGTCTTCATTGGTTATCCTCCTGGTGTCAAAGGCTGGAAGTTCTGGAATCCTGACACTCGCAAGGTTCTAATCAGCAATGATGCTGAATTTGATGAGCGTGTCATCCCTTTATCATCCCCTTTACCATGTTTGCATCCTGCTCCAACTCCTGCACAGTTTATTGACCTCTCAGAAGATATGCCAGAAGTGGTTACAACTCACAACCAACCTCCTCCTCCTGCACCAATCCCTGCACCAGACCCATTGCCTCTCCCTGCACTGGTCCCTGATCCCCCTCCTTTGCATCGCAGCACTCGTATCCGTCATCCTCCCAGAGAGTTCTGGAAGATTGATCATGACAAAATTCATCGCCACATCTCTCCTGAGTCCAATGATGAGGATGAGGATGAGCCTGTTGAAGAGGCAGCTGGTCTCTTTTCTGTGTCATGTCATCCAGATGAGTTGCTATCTCCTGCTGCTGCCATGGAGTATGTCTTCAAAGTCAGTGGGATGGAGCCACGAACACTTGCAGGGGCATTGAAGCGTCCTGATGGTCAGCTTTACCTTGATGCTGCTATGGAGGAGATTCAGGCATTGGTTACAAATGGGACTTGGGAACTGGTCAAGCTCCCTGCTGGTCGTAAAGCTTTTGGCTCTCATTGGGTGTTCAAGGTCAAACATCGTCCTGATGGTTCTATTGAGCGCTACAAGGCTCGTCTTGTGGCCAAGGGCTACAGTCAGCGTCCTGGACTTGACTACATAGAGACATTTGCACCCACTGCCAAGTTTGCTGCACTTCGTGCCATTCTGGCAATTGCTGCCATTGAGGACCTGGAACTTGAATCCCTTGACATTTCCAGCGCTTTCCTGAATGGTGAAATTGACACAGAGGTCTATCTTCAGCAGCCTGAGGGATTTTACCAGGGTGGACCAGATCATGTTTGGAGACTGCTCAAGGCACTTTATGGACTCAAACAGTCACCCAGGGTATGGAACAAGAAGCTGGATACCGTCTTACATGAGTTAGGCTTCACTTGCATCAACTCTGACACCAGCATCTACATCTGGCTCAGAGACAATGTCAAAATCCTAGTCCCTGTCTTTGTTGATGATCTCACCCTTGCTTCCAAATCTCTATCTGCCATCTCCCATGTGAAAACTGAACTTGCAAAACGGTTCAAGCTACGAGACCTTGGCCCTACTTCCAGCCTACTTGGCATTGAAATCACTCGGGACTGCTCACAACGACATCTCTGCCTCTCACAGCGTCAGTACATCTCTGACATGCTTGATCGCTACAACCTTGCAGACAGTGCATCTGTCACCACACCCATAGACCCAGGTCTCAAATTGTCATCCTCCATGTCCCCTACAACTCCTGAGGAGATTGCTGAGATGAAGAACATTCCCTATGCATCAGCTGTTGGCTCCATGATGTATCTGTCAGTTGCAACTTGCCCTGATGTTTCCTATGCTGTTGGAGTCTTGTGCCGGTTTAATCAGAACCCTGGCATGGCACACTGGAAAGCAGTCAAACACCTCTTTCGATATCTGAAGGGGACCATGGATTATCAGCTTATCTATGCACCCTCACCATCAGGTGAACTTTTTGAGAGCTACACCGATGCTGACCATGCTGGGAACCCAGACAATGGCAAGTCTACCAGTGGGTATCTCCTCAAAATGGGCACAGGTGCAATCAGCTGGTCCAGCAAACTTCAAACCATAGTAGCCCTCTCCACCACTGAGGTAGAATTTGTTGCTGCTGTTCATGCTGGAAAGGAGGTGGTCTGGTTCCGGCAGTTCCTTGGTCAACTTGGGTATACATTTGATTCACCCTCTACCCTTCGCATTGACAACCAATCTGCAATCTCTGTTGCCAAAAACCCTGAACACCATGGTCGGATGAAACACCTTGATTTGCGGTTCTTCTGGCTTCGTGATGAAGTTTCAGCTGGCACGCTCAGTCCTCTGTTCATTCCCACCACTGACATGGCTGCTGATCTACTCACCAAGCCATTGGAGCGAGTTAAAGTGGAGAGGTGTAGGAAACTGATGGGGATTGAAAAGCATATGTGTCAAGCCCCCGATACCAAGCTCCGGTTCACTCGGTAGTAATGACCGAACAACCCTTGCCTTTTAGTCCCACACACCAGTGACAAGTCATCCCTCACCAGTACATGGTCTCGGTCCGGTACATTTGGCTCATCATTTGGTTCACTTTCCTCATCCTGTCCCCTCTATCCTTTGTCATTCCTTCATTCCCCTTCCTTCCCCTTGCCTGTTTACCCTCGGGACATTCACTCTTTGTTGTCACTCGGCAGTGGCCCTATTGTTTTATGATCGGCCACTCCCATTGTTCTATTCTCACTCACTCTTTTGTTCTCAGTCATACTTTATTGTTCTATTATCATCCACATTCCTTGTTCTATTCTTGTTCATTGTGGACAATACTTCCACATGATTCTTCATACCTTATTGTTCTCCATTCCTTGTGCCACTCTGTTCCACATCTCACTTATTAGCCTATATAAGTAGCCAATGTATGTAGATGGTTCTTCGTTCTGGAAATCAACTAGGTTTACGCCTTCTTGTCCTCCCTCCTCCTGTCCCAAGTCCTTTACCTGGGCCGACATTCTTGGCACTCTCCCGGGTATCCCTCTGTCCCAAATTGGTGGCATGCACGGGAAGTAGGGTGTAATGCACAAGCATGTTGAAGCCATGCCACTATTTCTAGCCTGCAGGACTTGGCCTTTACCCATCCAACCCCTTCGGCTTTCCCGAGGCCTGTCAGTATGTCCAGTGCCTGACAGTATGTGAGTATTGCAGTGGTAACTCATCAGGGGGGGGTGTTGGGTTATGATTTTATTCCCCTGCACTTGTGTTTTGTTCTTGCACTTGTGTTTCTCTTTTGCACTTTTCACTTTTGCATTTGCGTTCTCTGGCGCTTAAAATAAGCGCCCACAACGACGCACCATTGCACACCTTTGGGTCTTGTCTTTAGCATCCATATTGACAAGCCCCAAAGGTTAGTAGTTACTTTATTATATACTTGTCTTTAGCATTCATATTGACAAGCCCCAAAGGCCATTGTTGCTCTCTGTGTGTGACAGTTAAGAGTCTCTAGACCTTCCCTGCCAACACATTTGTCTTCTCGAGCGTACAGGTTGTGTTTGCGTAATCATCATAGAACTTCACGAATGTGTTCAATATGCAAGGATTCGTCATTGGAATAGATGAGGATGTCATCCAAATAGACTATGGTGCAATTGTCTAATAGGCTGCCAAAAATATTGTTCATGAAGTGCTGAAATGCAGCAGGGGCATTAGAAAGTCCGAAAGGCATGATAAGCCACTCAAAGGAGCCATAACGTGTCCTAAAGGATGTCTTCCATTCGTCCCCTTCTGCAATTCAAACAAGGTGATAGGCATGTCTGAAGTCAATTTTAGTGTATATATGAGCTTTCTTGGGGGTGTCTAAGAGGTCAGAAATAAGGGGAAGTGGATAATGGTCCTTCTTCGTAATTCTGTTTAGACCACAAAAGTCTATGCAGAGTCGCAGGGAGCCATCCTTCTTGCATACGAATAGTACTGGGGTGCCATGTGACGAACGTGAGAGTCAAATGAAGCCCATGTTGAGGTGTTTGTCGATGAAATCTCGTAGTGATTGGAGTTCAGATACTGAGAGGGAATAGATGGGACCAAGAGGGGGCGAAGTGCCATCCTCGAGGTTGATCTTGAGATCATACGGTCTATGAGGAGCTAGTGTATTACCGTGCTGTTTGCTAAAGACATCAGTGAAGTCATGGTAGAATTCTGGAACATGCTGTTTAATGCTATCCAGGTTGTCAGAGGAATCAACTGTAGTGGAGCCTCGAGCGTATTTGTCGAGTTCTGCGAGGTCAAGTTGAAAGGCTTGCGAACCTTCTAGTTTGCAGGCACAAACAAACGCCTCTGCATTAATTAGGGCTATCCATGGCACCTCCAACTTCAGAGATGGCGATGGATTGCTAGAAAGTGGGGTGCTGGACTGTGAAGCAGCAGTTGAGGCCTGAGGTGTTGGAACGGTGGTCGGTTTCGTAGTCTTGAAAGTTATACTGCCCAATACCCAGTCAATCAATGGATTGTAGCAGGTGAGCCAGTTGAAGCCAAGTACTGCAGAGCAACTGCCGTCCAATCTTATCACATAGAAAGTGACATTCTGAAGTTCGCCGGTTGGAAATCGGATCGGAATTGTAGTAGTCTGAGTAATGACAGAGTTAGTAGAACCGTCAAATAATTTCAACGGAATAGCCGGAACTGAATTAGTAGGCAAAGAATATTTTTGCACAACTCGTGATTCAATAAAGCAGTCTGAAGAACCACAATCTAAGAGCATAACAAGAGGAAGTTTGGAAATAAGAGAACAAGACAGATTAAGTATAAGCAAAGTTTTTGAAGTTTCAGAAGTAGAAGATATGCGAGAAATAGGAGGAATAGGAGAAAGGGCGTTCAAGAATAGCACATGAGAGAGGCTAATGCAATCCTCAACTTGTGCATTTCCAAGGTTGCAGCTCATTTTTTCGACTCCATTGCCATGTTGTCTTCGGCATTGGTGTCAGATGTGCTCGCCTTGGTCGTGTGTGCCTTTGTTGTTTTCTTGTTGTTGGAGTTGTTGGATTTGTTGTTAGAAGAAGAGGTCGATGAGGATTGGGAATTGGATTTGGGGCAGTCCTTGACCATGTGACCTTTTGAAGCACACAAGAGACAAAGTCCCGCATTGATTTGCCTTTGATGTTCTTCAGGCAATAGCTTCCTGTCTTTTCCGAGCTTGGACAAAATGTCCTTAGTGTTGTTGTTATTGTTGGAAGACTTATCATTGCCGTTCTTCTTCCCCCCCTTCTTACTCTTCTTGTTGTTCGAGTTGTTGGAGTTTGTCAAGTACACATACCGAGGACCCAGTAACTCGGTGGTACCGACTAAAATACTCCGTTAGTAACCAAGTATGAGTCACTCGACGAGTTGTTCTCGGCTCGACGCACATATTGGTCACATTCCTCATTCCCATCCTACGCCTACTCCTCACCCCTCGGTCCACCTCACCTCGGGACTTCCTGCCCTTGTGTTATCCTCGGTTACAGCCCTTGTTTTATAATCGGGCATTTCCTATTGTCCTATCCTCAGTCACATTCTTATTATCCTATCCTTCATTGTTCTATGCCCGCTTACATTCCTTCATTCTAATTTTACTCGTTGTGGACAATGACCGCATGCTCTCCATACCTTGTTGTCCCACATTCCTTATTCCACATGTCACTTCTTAACCTATATAAGTAGGACATGCATGTAAATACTTCCTCATTCTGGGTATCGACTAGGCTTAGGCCCTTCTACCTTCTTCTCTTCTGTTAAGTCCTCAACTTAGGCCGGCATCATCAGCATCCCCCCGAGTATCTGTCTGTTACAAATCCAGTGGCACGCACAGCAAGTAGGGCACAACGCACGAGTACGTTGAAGCCAATGCCACTACTCTTGGCCTGCAGGACTTGGCCATAGTCTGCCCGACCTTTTGCCAACACCCCTCGGCAGTACCAAAGTCCATCAGTAACCGAAGCTTGACAGAGTTGGAGGAAGACTGATGGTTGTTGTTGTTGTTGGAGTTGGATTTGGACGAGGACCCGTTCGGTTTGGAAGGCATTCCGAAGTTGTCAAACTCCTTGCGTTCCCAATATCTGCTGTTGATCTCGAGTGAATATTGTCTGAGTTCAGTGAGAGTTTTGAAATGAGGGAAGTTAAGGAGGCTATCCTTGATATGTCTGGCCAACTCCTTGTACGCCGCATGTGCGAGGGTGGCGTCGTTCCACTGAGTACGAGTGGAGGCTCTGGCAAAGTCGATGAAGTATCGTGCTGCACGATGGGTGTCCTTCATGACAATCTTACTGAGCTCAATTTCTGCTTGCACAGTGCTGTTGAATGGACCAAAGTTGGTCTCGAGCTCTTGATGAAAGTCCCTCCAGACCTTAAGCCAGCTAGGCTCAGGCTGGATTTTGCCTAGAATTGTGGGTTCGAAGTATTGGAGTGTGGGGCCTGTGAGGTACGAGATGGCATATTGGACCTTTGATGCATCCATCAAGAATGCAGATGGACGGTCTCGAAAGTTCAGCATGCATTGTAAGAAGAATGTGCGAAGCTTAGCTTGGTCGGTACTGTCGTAAACCTCAGGCTCGTGAACCTTGGCATGATGACCAGGGTTGGGATTAGATCTAGGGGGCTGTTGGGCTAATCGATCGACAAGTGCCTTGACAATTTTGTCTGAACTAGAAGTGGAATTAAGAGTTGGATTGGAATTAAGAGTTGGATTGGAATTAAGAGTTAGATTAGGATTAGAAACATGAGTGGGGTTTGGATTTGAAACTTGAACAGGGTTCGCTCATCATCATCGTTATCATCAATTGGATCTTCTTCGTCATCGTCCTCGCATTCAGGAGGAGCATTCCCTCCTGACAGGCCAGCTTTGCAAATTGAAGGTTGTTCTGACAGCCGTCAAAGTGAGGAAATCTCCTGCAACTGACTTGGGACTTCTACAATGAAGGGTAAATTGCGAGTGGTAGATCGTATTTATGATGGTCGTGATAGGCAAAGATGATATGCAAAAAGAGAGGTGCAATCAGGTGTAGAAGTCAGATAATACTGTTATGATGTGAAAAGATGACGTAATTGTAATTATACGTAAAATCTCCCAAAGGTGAAACAATGGCGAGGTTCAGGGCAGGGTAAGGCTTCAACTTGTATATTACGCCCACCAGATCACACAAGCCCTAATTTCGGAAAAGTGAGACAGAGAATTAACTGGTAGAGAATCAAGGTTGATTATCTGACTAAAGACTGAACTACTGAAGTACAAGATCTTTATACTACTTTCAAATCTACTAGGAGTCGGAGAGATTCCTATAATAGAATGAGAAAGCCGAGGATCGTGAAAAGCAAGAACGGAAATACTACACCCCAAATAATGATCTCCTCTGTGACATTGGGGAGTGACGTGTCACTCCGATTCCCAACGGAGTTACCCTAAGGAACATAATAGCGGATCGGATATAAGAGACTGAGCGGAATTGCGAATAAATGAAAGTGGAGCGGAACATAAATGAAAGGATATTAAATGTAAATGAAGACGGAATGGAATAGCGAGCATATGGAGTGTGATGTAAATGAGTGGAGTAAATTGACAGGGGCATGTGACACCAAGACGGATACACGAGGTGCATATAGTCTGTGGGCTGAGGGCATATTGTTGAATAGCGAGCGAGAGTGGAGTTGGGCTGAGTGGGCTGAAATGAATAGTCGGGTATGCCGGCGTATGGTTCCTAACAAAAGGAATGGAAAGTCCTAGCCTGTGTCAAGCGCCGGATACTGACGGACTTCGGTACTGCCGAGGGGTGTTGTCGAAAGGTCGGG
>QLPI01009485.1:0-15620 GCA_003314275.1 Chroogomphus rutilus
AGGACAAGCAGGGAGAGGACGCAGTGCACGCGCTGCAACCCAATCCTAGTGACCTGTCCGTCCGTTGAGCTGCTGTTAACACGGGAACACAAAATGCGCCACGGATGTACCTGAAGATGTGGAGGGAACCACTTAACCAGTTGCTTAATTATTGAGCGAACGTTGCAGCCTAAATGTTGATGACATAATCCTTGTATGGCGTTTGCATCAGCTTAGCGGCTGAAGGAGTCTAGTAGCTAACTTGCAGTAGCAGTGTGAGCCTAGCAGTCAAAAACCATGTGCTTCCATTGGCCTGTTGGCCTGTCAGCTAAATCACTCACTCTCCATTAACTTAGGAGCTAAATTCCACCCATTCTCTCCACCCTGCCAGTCAATTTGTAACCCTGCAGTTATCCTTATATTCATATTTCATTTGTTTCCACTCTCTGTTCTATTTTCTAACCTCAAATTATAATAGTTGTATATTTCAAGTGTAAGGACAACCTTTGGTGACACTAGGAGCATTCCTGCTAGTAGGACCAAAGGGGAAGACACCACCTGTCTGTTGATGTTATGAGAGAACATTGGTAAACCAGGACTTCAGGATGGAGGAATAGTCAAAAGGGGATATCAGCCTTGGTAAGGCCCTGACTGAGAGACATATATATACTTAAGGAATGGCACAGGTCACCCATAGGTCAATGTTTGGTGCCTGCACCCAAACTGTTTTGGAACCGTTGATGATTTAACCTGAAAAGCATGACAAAACTTTGGTGTGATTGAAGTCTAGTCAAGTTCTCTGACAAGATGACAGCAAGCTACTGCCTGTCTGGGTTGATGTCCAAAAAGAATTGTTTAGAGGGGGCCTTGGCAGGTGACTTGTCAATTATGTGTAGGAATAATAGTTTATGTTTGTGAACTATTATTCTACCATTGCCTAGGATTATTTCCACGGATGTTCTATAAAATCTAGTTTATTTCTTTTATGATGTTTTTATGTACCTGTTATATTTTAGCAAAGAAACCTTCCACTGTTCATAGTAGAACTCCCCGATGTGCACAGGTACGATGCCATGATGAACGTGGTAGACTCGGTGTCCAAATGGGCATACTTCATACCGACCCACATGACAGTAACGGCAGCCAGAGCAGCACAACTTTTCCTACACCATGTATGGAAGTTACATGGGTTGCCGAGGGTGGTAGTGTCTGATCAGGAGGTCCAATTCGTCCGCGAGTTTACCCGGGAGCTCTACTGCTTACTGGGCATTTGCCTGGCAGCCTCTACTGCCTATCACCTGCAGACAGATGGTCAGACCGAATGGGTGAACCAAGAACTAGAACAGTACCTCCACCTCTTTGTCAACAAGAGGCAAGATGATTAGGATGATCTCCTGCCCCTAGCCGAGTGTTAGGGAACAGGGAATGATCCCTTGTTAGTCTGGTCACTTTCCAATTGGTTCAATATGTAGGAGTCCAAACCTCTCCTCCAAGGAATAACCCAACTTAAATCAGTCTCATCTGGACTACCAAAAATATATTATAATGTTTTGGCTGGCCATTTAAGAGTGAATTACCTCCCAGTAATTAACTCTTAAATCATCAAGCTCTTCAAGCCCAAGGAAAACCTCCAAAAACACTTATAATTTTCGCTTATTTTATACTTGGACCCATAAGGACCCACAGCCAGGCACCAAACAATCACACATGGAAAATGGTGCCAAACTGCCAGCTCAAGCTCTCAAGACTCCATTGTACAACAAATTCCTGGGTTTACATGATAATTATTACACACAAGGTCAGCCCAGAAGCACGACTCACATACTATTAATATTTCATGACTTGACCAGTTACGAGACTACCAGTCGTGGGAATATGACTCATTAGTGACTCGTTTAGTGGCTCATAGGGTGACTCGTAACTTCCAGGACTTTCCATTCCTTTCCACACCCTTCCACTAATTTCAGGAAAGTCTTGCCTTATCGGGGAGTTACATAATCAGCTTAGAATTAGTATATATAGAGACTAGTTCTGTAGCGTAAATAGAATAAATCAATCTTACTCTTATCCTTAATCCACCGGATTATCTAGTGCAGCAAGCACTTCTTATATAAGTCGGTCTGAACACCAACTTAGGTACATTGGTCCAAAGACCAGTTGCCACCCTTTCCGTCAAGAGGTCCAAAGACCAATTGGCAAAACCGAGGTTCATTCCGAAGAGTGAAGCTCACCCTTCTACCAAAGTGGAAGGTTCTTGGCTATAACAGAAAAGGTATGCAAAAACATAGTAAAAGAACTAAACCCAGATTATACAGAACATCAAGTGGAAATAATCCTAGGCAAGGGTAGACTAATAGTTTACGCTCATAAACTATTATTCCTACATGTAATTGACAAGGTACCTGCTAAGGCCCCCTCTAAACAATTCTTTTTGGACAATAACCCAGACTGGCATTCACTTGCTATCGTCTTGTCAGAGAACTTGATTAGGCTTTGTTCACACCAAAGTTTTGTCACGCTTCTCGGGTTAAATCATCAACGGTTCCAAAACACCGAGTTCCAGTACAACAATCACGTTCACGCTTCGACCCACAAGTCCCCCTTCTTGTTGGATACAGGCCGATACCCACGGATGGGGTTCGAGCCGCACCAACCTCCATCCCGCCTTGAATCTGTGAACAAGTTCAAGGAGCGTATGGAAGGAGCACTTTTGGAAGTGAAGGCGGCCCTGGTAAAGGCGAAAGATGATATGGTGACCTATTACAACCGCAGGTGCCAGCCAACACCAACATTCATGCCAGGCGACAAAGTATACCTCGATGCTAGCGATATTCGTACCAATTGGCCATCCAAGAAGTTAGCACACAGGCAACTCGGTCCCTACCTTGTCGAGGAATGAGTAGGGTCTCACGCATACCGACTTTGACTCCCAAGAGCCTTGAGCCGTCTTCACCCGGTCTTCCCGGTCATCAAACTCACCCCAGCTCTGGTGGACCCCATCCCGGGTAGGCGACAGCCCCTCTCACCACAGCCAATCCTTGTCGACGAAGAGGAGCACTTTGAGGTCGAACAAGTACTCAACAGTTGGATGAGAGTGAATCGGCTGCAATTCCTTATCAAATGGAAGGGTTATGGCTATGAAGAGAATTCTTGGGAGAACAAAAATGATGTCCGGGCCCCTGACATTGTTGCCGACTTCTACCGTCTACACCCGGGCACCCCGCATCAAATCCACGCCTTAGATGTGTCCACCTTCAGATCTCACACACCAGTCCTGCCCATAGGGATAAATGCATCAGGGACGCCACATTCTAGAGGGGGGGTGATGTCAGGGGAACCCCCAATAATGATTCCTGACCGACACCGCCCCACCCGCACTTTATGCCTGCCGACTGAGACCAAGACCCGTTCGGTCCACTCACGGCAGTGCCGAACGGGTTATGCACCCAACAATTGTCACTATTGGCGGTCACCCTTCAGAAGTGCTAACTGCAGCTGTCGGCTTTCCTTTTGTCGCTCGCTCCTGGTGTCGAGACCCTGGCAGAACTTCCTGGTCGGTACAGAGGATAATGCCCGGTATGGCGTGGAGTGCCATAGCGATGGTGCTTATATACAGTAGCTAGTGGGCAAAGGGTTCCCTAGAGTTTTCTCTTTGGATCCCCCTTTGCCAGGTAGGCTAGTCACTATGTATTAGGTACCATACTAAAGCTTTGGATCCCCCTTCGCCAGTGCGCCACTCGAGGGTAGAATGCCTGCTTAGGTTGCCCTTACAGTAGAAGTGTGAGTGAAAATAGAACAATCAAAAGTGGCCAAATATAAAACAATAGGACTGCGTCCAAATAATAAGTAGAGTGAACCAGAGCTCGGTATTGTGGGCTTGACAGAGGGTTTGTTATTTAAGAGTTAATTACCTTAAGTAATTCACTCCTAAATAGCCAGCCAAAATTATTATATTTTTTGGTAGTCAATTCAAGACTGATTTGTTAAATGATTTTGCTGAGTAAGAGAGGTTTGGTATCCAATATACTGATCCGGTTCAGTGACCCTTCATGTCCCGTGGAGAATTTACCATTCCCCAACAGTAGGACCGACCAAACGACCCTACCATTTAATCCCACATACCAGTAACAAGTCACTCTTCACTAGTACATGGTCTCAGCTCGGTACATTTGGTTCATCATGGCCCTATTGTTTTATATTTGGCCATTTTCTATTGTTCTATTTCTTCTCACACTCCTACTCTTTTATGTTTCATTATTCTATTCTCATCTACATCTCATTGTTCTATTCTAGATCACCGTGGACAATACTTCCATGTGGTCTCCATACCTTATTCTTTTCTCCATGTCTTATGCCACCCTGTTCCACATCTCGCTTCTTAACCTATATAAGTAGTGAATGTATGTAGATAGTTCTTCACTCTGAATATCAACTAGGTTTATTCCTTCTTGCCCTCCCTTCTGCTGTCTAAAGTCCTTTACTTGGGCCAATACTCTTGGCACTCTCCTGGGTATCTCATCTGTTCCAAATCAGTGGCATGCACAGAAAGTAGGGTGCAATGCACGAGTATGTTAAAGCCAAGCCACTCTGACCGGCCTGCAGGACTTGGCTGCCTCCTACCAGCATCGTGAAGTCGGCACTGTTGCAATAGCACTTTGCCCATGCATCATCGGCATTCCTGGTGCCTGACAGTTCCCTAACATGAACCCATGGGAACCTGAACCTGTCAACTCATGGGTTTTTTTAAAAATAGGTGTCCAGGTGTCAATGCATCTCTTCTTTACCTCACCTCATTGGCTGTCTCACAAATGGTCTACCCCATGCATAGGGAATGGCATGGGTTGGGCCAACCTGCATAGGTCACCAGGTCGGGTGTCCTTGGGTACAGGTGTGGGTCAAGCCAAGAGCACCTGCAACCCAGCCTAACCTGCAGTATTACACGTACATGTACAACATGCACGTGCCACATGTGTACATGTATGTGTGAGATCTATCTAAACTGTTATGGCTAAATGAAAAATGAAAAAGGTAAGCCTGTGTCAAGGTGTGTCTAAAACTAAACATACTCACTTCAGTCCTTTGCAATAAAGACTGAAGTGTCAGAAAGTGAAATATAAACTATATATGTCCTGACCATGAATTCCCACACTGAAATATCTGCATTTAGACATTAGAAAAGATGAAACAATAGGAAAAGATATGAATGTTCAGAATGACACTGCCCTCTAGCCTTAAGCTTCACATGATAGACACTGAATCTACAATAGTTTACCACTCACTATAGTGAGTGCCTCAACAAGATTACATTCTTATTAAATCACAGGTTTGGGTGTCCTTGGGTTTGGATGTCCTTGGGTTGAGGTGCAGGTCAAGCTGAGAGCACTTGCAACCTGGGCCCAACCCATGGCTGGTGGGCATTTCTCTTTTAGGTACTAAGGGGTCATCTTGCTTTGCAATGATGTTTTTCTTCTTGCCAGAGACAGGCCATTCACATGGGTAGGGAATGGCATGGGTCACCCATGGGTCAAATGTAGGTGACCTGCACCCAACCTATGGGAAACCTGAACCCATCAACCCATGGGTGTTGGGTACACACTACATAACTGTTTAGTTATAACATATTAGTTATCAATGTACATGGGGTACTTGTACCTGTAGTAAGTGGTAAACCATTCAGGATTCTACCACTACAGGACATAGGAATATACTTCTGAAGATAGGTACCTCAATATAGTACAGAACATTTGTTTCTCATTTTAGCACACCCCCTCAAACACTGTTCTATGTTGCTCACATGACCCCTAGTGTACTCTGATGACATTCCACGAGGAGACATGGGAAGGCCTTTATAAGAATCTCTGCAGTGTTCTCATCTCCAGGTATTTGATACAGTATAATTGGTTTCTTTTGGATCATATTGCAAATCCAGTAGATATTCACATCCAGATGTTTCATATGCACGTGATGTTGTAGATCCATTAAGACAGTGAGAGCCAACTAGTTGTCAATGAACATTGGTGAGGTGTTTTGGAACCCGAGAAGCTGTGACAAAACTTTGGTGTGAACCAAGGCAAGTCAAGTTCTCTGACAAGATGCAGGAGGATAACAAAATACACTTGCACTGGCTATTTTTATGGAGAACCCAATTAAGAGATTATACTCTGGAGATTCACGTAATTTGTTATCACAAGAGTATTGCAATAAAGATTTAATGAAATCTCACATAGCTGTGCTAAATGTCTTTATTGATTCTGATCTGGGTCGTTTTGTCCAAAGAGAATATTTAAGGGGGGTCTTGTCAGGGATCCTGTTTGTTACATATAGAATTAATAGTTTAAGAGTGTTAAACTATTAGTTCTAGACTTATTCCCACGATTGGTACTTTCATGACTGTTTATGTAATTAGTATTATATAAGTCCAGGAATTCATTGTACACTGTGGACTGAGAACTTGAGCCACAAATTTGGAGCCATTTTCATAGGTTTGAATATTTGATTCCATAGTTGTTGTGGCTTGCATATCCATACATAGATAGGTGAAAATATGCATATTTTTGTGATTGTCCACTGGCTCAATCTTCTTGCAAATCAAGAGTTAATTATTGAAGATATTTCACTCTTGATTGGCCTGCCAAAAATATTATTATATTATTTTTCCTTGCCAAGATATGGCTGTTTTAAGTGAATATTTTCGTTAAGAGAGGTTTGGACTTTGCAGACTGATTAAGCTCGAAAAAATGGCCAGAATTGATAGGGGGCATTCCCAATTCCCCAACATGAGGCATCCTTCATGTCAAAGTTAAGCTCCTTGAATAATGAACACATCCATAGTATTTCCTTTCCTGCAGCTATGGTGGCAATGTACTCTGGTTCCATCGAAGAAAGCACAACTGTGGACTGTTTCTTCCTTGAACAACTTATGGTGCCTGTGCCAATCTTGACCACATATCCTCAAATGGATCATCAAGTATCAATGCACCCAGAGTTGCCATAGGTTATGAATGGATGTATGAACATGGGATTTTCAATGCTGTGGTATGTTAGCTTCAGGTCGATCATTCCCTTCAGATATTGGAATCCATGCTTAACTGCTTGCTAGTGACCTCTGCTGGGATTGCTATTGAATTGCATAAGCTTGCCAACTGTGAAGGTGATATTGGGGCATGTCCCAACAGCAAGATATATCAAGGCTCCAACAGTATTCATGTATGGTATAGTGCCCATCTCTTCTTGCTCATCATCTGATTTTAGATAGAGGGCTTTGGTGAGACATACACATGGGTCTATAGGTGTGGTTTAAATTGGTTTAGCATATCAACAATATATAACATTGTGATAGCTTCAGTACTTGGTTCTTTTAATCATAATCGATTTTGATACTGATGAGGGACAATGATGGTCCAAGATCCTTTATTTTGAATGAGTTGCATAGCTTATCCTTCACAATAGCTATTTTGTTCATGTCTTTTGATATGATGGTGATGTTGTCCACAAAAACTAGCACTATGACATGTATGTCATTGATGAACCATACTGTCAAGTACACGTACTGAGACCCATTAATTTGGCAGTGCCGACCAAGCAGTCATCCTATGTCCACGTCCAAGTGTCCACGCCGCATGCATATCACTTGGTACACCAGTCTCAGCTCGGCACATCCACCACCCACACTCCTTGTCCTCACCCCTCACATACTCTACACCACTCACCATCCATTAATCCCATCACACCTACTCCTCACCCTTCTATCTGCCTCACCTTGGGACTTCCTGTCCTTGTATTATCCTTGGCCATGGCTACATTGTTTTATAGTCAGTCACTTCCTATTATCCTATCCTTGGCCACATTTCTATTATTCTATCCATTATTGTTCTATCCCCGTTTTACATTCCTTCATTCTAATTTTACTTGTTGTGGACAACAACCACATGCTCTGCATACCTTGTTGTCTCACATTCCTTATTCCACATGTCGCTTCTTAAACCTATATAAGTAGGACATGCATGTACATATTTCCTCATTCTGGGTCTCGACTAGGCTTAGGCCCTTCTACCTTCTTCCCCTCTGTTAATGTCCTTGACTTGGGCCGGCATCATTGGCATCCTCCCGAGTATCCTGTCTGTTGCAAATCAGTGGCATGCACAGCAGGTAGGGCACAACACACGAGTACATTGAAGTCAATGCTACTACTCTTGGCCTGCAGGACTTGGCCATTGTCTGCCTGACCTTTTGGCAGTCCCGAAGCTTGTCAGTTCCCGAAGCCTGACACACACATAGATATTCAGAACAGATTGTTTCTGGTTAACCCCAATCATCTTCAGAGTCTGCTCTGGCATATGATATCATAACCATCCACTCTGTTTCAAGCCATACAGCCCCTTAATGAGCCTGCACACCCATTCTTTGCCATTTGGACTAATCTTTTTGAATCCTTCAGATTGTTAGATGTACACATCATGCTCTTTTTCAATTTATCCATTCAGGTATGCATTGGAGATGTAGACTGATTCAATGTATTCCCCCGCAACTGCCACCAGAGCTAATATTGATGTCAAGGCTCCAAACCTAGTAGTGGGTGTGGATAGAGAGTGGCACAGGTCACCTATGGGTGACCCACACCTAACCCATGGGGAACCCAAACCCAGAAATTAAAAGTGTTTATCGATAAGGGCTGGGCAAAGTTTCTGTGAAGATTAAGCCTACACATGAGGCTTGTATGGGGTATATTTCAGTTTAATCACCTCCACTCCAACATTTTTCTATCTCACCACAATACCCATATCACAACCTATGGACACGAGGGGATGCAAAGCTCTTTGAGGTGGCTATGCCATGAGAAGTGACTCGTTCAGTGTGGCCTGACCAAGTGGGTGGTAAAACACAGAAAACTTTACATTTCTTTGTTAGGGCACAGACTATAAGTAGTACATGTTGATTTCTATCTCACTTCAGTCTCCTATATAGTTGACTGAAGTGAGTACCAGTTTTTGCCCTTCTATTTCTATGTCCAAGACTGACCTTCCTTTGTTATTAAAGTATATCTGCGCTTAGGTAGTTATTCTTGTATAGAGACTTGAGTCTTCCATATAGTTGACTGAATATATCTGCGCTTAGTTTTAACAGGTTATGGGCCCCAGCCGTAACTAGAAAAACAGCACAGACAAACCTTGAAGTTGACCACTAGTCAAAATATAGAACCCCAACCTTTGAACATCTAGGCAAGATGCCCGATTCATTCAAAGTGATACAATACGACAAGTCAAAAAGGCTCGATGAGACTGGTTCCAATTGGAATTTTTGGAAAATAAGGATTATTCCTTCCCTGAAAGGGGAAAAACTCTGGCCCTATGTATCTGGGATGAACACCAAACCCCCCAACTTAGACCCTGTCGCACTAGCCACTTGGGAGGAGATTGATTCCCAGGCTGTGTCTACCATCTTGATGAACATATCCCCAAATGTACAGGCCGGTTTAGACTGCTCCATGTCACAAGCAGTGTGGGACAGTTTAATGAACTGATTCATGCAAATCGACCCTATTGCACAGAACCTAGCTCAAGACTGATTGTTCTCAAAGAAATTCATCAAGGGCGGAACAGAGACTTTACCAGCACATATATCTGTACTCCAGAAGTTGAGGGAGGACTGTGGAGGGCTAGGCATAAGCATATCAGATGCAAGATTTGCTGGAGTCCTTACCTTGTTGATGCCATCTCTCTCATGGGACCCAGTGATAGGATTGCTTGATGGCACGCTTGATCCTAGACTGGTTATCTCACATCTTCAGACCAAATGGAACAGAAGGCAGGGGAACTCACCAACAAAAAAGGACACCAATGTAGTGTTTCAGACAGGTGCAATGACCACAGTGAAATGTGAAAACTGCAGGAAAACAGGGCATACAAAAGCAAGATGCTGGGGGAAAGGTGGCAGTCAAGAGGGTCAGTACCCAGAGTGGTTCAAAGGGAAAAAAAAGACCCACACACCTTGAATGTTGTCAAAATGGTCTCAGATACCCACAGTGTATGGGCCTATAGGCAGAAAGGAAGCCCAAACATGTGGTTTGCAGATTCTGCTGCCACCATTCATGTAACATATGACAGAAATGACTTCACATCTTATCACAAATACGAGTCTAACCAAATGATCAAGGCAATCAGAAAGAACAAGGTACAAGGGATAGGTGAAGGAGACATACTGGTGGAAACTAAATATCAAGGCAGAGTCACAAGAATCCAACTCACAAAAGTCATGCATATGCCCGGCACCAAAGGGAAAATACTATTGCTCAAAGTCCTTAACCAAAAGGGATAAGAGAGTCGCATAGTCAATGGACATGTCTATATCATGAAGGATGCACACACCTATGCACAAGCTACACTAGGAGGAGAACTGTACAAGATTGACCTCAGAGTCATACTTGTTGGATACACAGATAAGCAAATCATATTCATTCCCATTATCATTTCTACTTTCGCTACCACCAGATCCAAAACATAAAACATTCTCTATCCAACGAGTCGAGCCGAGATCACCGAGACGCATACTCATTACATGCACACGAGTCAAGTACAAGTTTAAACTGAGTCGAGTCGAGGCGCAAACATGCGCACACACAACATCTCACCACAACGAGTCGAGGGATCGCTATCACAGCCATCTAACCCCAACATCGAGTCGAGACCAGCTACACAACGAATCCAGGCCTTGCAGACGGACTAGACACAGGACTTTATTTTTTCCTTTTCCCTTTTTCCACTTTCATTTTCCCACACACCCCAAAAACTCCAACACCGTTCCCCCATGTAACCATTATTCATCTTCCAAACATCATAAATGATTTTCCGCTGTTCACCGAAATCGGACCCCTATGTATATTCATATAAATAGATAGTATCATGTACGAAATCAAAATGCGTTTTTCGAGTCCACAACCGTGTCATTTAACTTAAGTTCACTCTTTCACTTCCTTGCACATAATCTTCAAAGTGCAACGGGCTTCATATTATAAAATTTAACTTCATCATTTTTAACAATACTCTCCTAGGAATCTGTACTAGCTGCTGTGAAGAGGGATCTATCAGCCACTGACCTGGTGACTTGGCACAGATGGCTAGGTCACTTAGGAGACACGATAGTCAAGAAGCTGAATACTAGATGGTCATGACTAATCTGGAGCTGAAAGACCTCTGTGAAGATTGCATGGTCAGAAAGGTGGATGAAAAACTGTTTGTTGCCAGAGAAGATCGGGATACTTGTCTCTTTGGTACTCTGCACACCAACTTGATAGGCCTGATAAATCCTGAAGCAAGGTGGTCCCATGCCAAATACTGTTTGGTCGTGAATGATGATTGTTCAGGCTTTGGATTTACATTCAACCTAAGGCAAAAAAGCGACACTGTTAAATCAATCATCGAATTGGATAAGTCAATTGAGACAAAATTCCAAAAAAAGGGTACATACCTTGTGGGCAGACAATGGAGGGGAGTACCTCAATGATACCTTATTGGAATACTGCCAAGATAGGGTGATTTCCATAGTGACATCAATCACTCATACCCCTGCCATGAATGGGCGAGCAGAAAGGAGAAACCAGATCCTCACTGAAGGCGTGAGAACAATGCTAAAGGACTCAGACCTAGGAAAGGACCTCTGGGGAGAAGCAATTGTGACTCACATGTACATCTACAACTGCTGCCCATCAAGTGTGCTTCCTAATGGAGTGACCCCTTATGAAATGGTCTATGGCAAGTGCCCTTCAATTGATCACCTGAGGGTCTTTAGAGCAAAGTGCTTCATAAAAATACCAGATGAAACATGCACCAAGTTGGTTGACAAAGCCAAGGAGTGTCACTTGATTGGTTATGAGGGTGAGTCCATATATGTCATGACTGACAAAGACAGGAAAAGAGTCCAAACAAGGAATGCTATCTTTGTCAAAGGACCTGGACACAGGAGTCACACTGGGGAAGACAAGGATGATTCAGATGCAGATTTTGTGAACTCAGAAAAGAATTCAGCATTAGGAGATGACACTGCCAAAGATGAGACTAAGAAGCAGAAAATGAGTGCTGAAGTCTGGGGAATGGATCCAGTTAGATGGTCAGATAGGATAAAAGAACAACAATCAGCTGAACCACAAGCGAGGATAGATACTCAGCAGATAATGGAAACATTCCAATCCTGCGTTCTCACTTAGAGGCAATGAAGTTGCCAGAAGCCAGGAAATGGGCAGATGCAATAGACTATGAGCTATCTAAACTCGATGAAATGAACACATGTAAAGAGGTAGAAAGGAAGGATGTACCAGATGGTATGGATATCCTACCAGGGATGTGGGTGAATATGGTTAAGAAGCAAGAATCCAGCGAGCAGAAGTTTCAATTGTGATGGGTGGTATGCAGAGATCAGCAGAAAACAAACATATCATTGAGTGACACATTCACACCTGTGTCACAGATCTCATCCCTCAGAACACTACTTGCACTTGCAACCATCAATGATATGTGTATCTTTGTCTGGGACATTGACTCTGCATACCTTCATGGGAAGACAACCCATGACATATACATAGAGCTACCTGAGGGCTATAGGAAGCAGGACACAGTTGCCAAACTCAATAAAGCCTTATATGGCTTACCTGAAGCAGCCCAAGTGTGGCAAGAAGATTTGGAAGATAAGCTGGGATCTTTAGGATTTACACCTCTCAGGAGCAACTCAGGTGTCTTTGTCAGGAGAACAAAAGAAGGCATGACAGCGATCGACACACATGTCGACAATGCTACCAGGATCTGTTCAAGCGAGGGGGAGGAATTGAGTCTAAAAGCAGGCATTCAGAAGTTCTACAAAATCAAGGAAAAAGATACCTCAAAACCATTCAGAGTGTTAGGCACATTCTAATTACCAGGGACAGTCAGCAAGGAACCTTAAAAATGTCACAAGAAGATTACATTGACGACTTACTGCAAAGATTCAAGATGGAAGACTGCAATTGTTGGAGATCCCTTATACCCTATATACTGCAGAAAAAACCAATAAAAAAGCATTAAAATACTAAAGTACAAAAACATGACTGACTCCTTCTTGTACCATTAGTATTGTAATTAATTAGCTTTGGAACGCTAATTCAATTTGTCTCTTGTGTTCAAATATTCCTAATAGTATTTTCTTAACCTTCCTGGTGCTTCACAAAGCTCCCCAATACTCCCATTACATTTAATACTATTTACTTTGTTCACCACCGAAGGCTTGGCCCCATTTTCAAACTCCGCTGGCCAGTTCATCGGACAGCAGCAGGATTCAAGCCCAGAGACAAGTTACCGGATTCTCCATAGAAACACACTAAATATTAGCCTGAGACACTCCTGTCTCATACAAATATTATAGTGAGACACTATCTTGTCCCTGCATAGTCTCTGCCCTTAGTTACATACCTAAATCCGGTCTAAATTGCCCTTTTTATTGCTAAATAAGGGAAATAGTTAGAAATAGATTCAGGAACTTCTACAAGCTTCCAGCACCTTCTATCACTTTCTGTAAAGTGCCACCAGGTTCTGGAAGGCTTTCCTTATTTAGATAGATTAATCAGGAGATAGTTAGCTTACTAATCAGCCTGTAAATTAATATAAAAGGAGGCCTTCTTGCCCCCTTTTGAAGAAATCAATTCATCTTATCTCCTTACACTTGCCAGTGTGACATTGTGACTCAGTACTCTTAGTCAGCTGTTGATAGTCCAGCTCCTAGGTTTACATAATAGTAATACTGTTGATTGTCTGGTATTATTGTTATTTCTCATATATTAATACTGTTGATTGTCCGGTATTAGTATTAGATTCAGCATAAGTAGTTGATTGTCCTGCTTAGTAAAACTGATTCTACAGAGTGAGATTGTTCTGTTGATTGTCCAGTCAATTGCATCTCTACCCCTGAGGGTTTCTAATCAGATTCTGATTAAAGACTCTTTTGTCTCTTGAGATTACTTCACTGTAATTTCTGTCTCGGCCTCACCCTCATTTTAGAGTGCATTGACTGGGTAATCCGTTCAGTCCACTTACTTCCTCTTTCCTCTAAGTGCATTCCCTTTCATTAAAATATCTCTGGACCCCTAAGTGTCCTGAACCTACAGACTTTGATAGTCTCATTCATTGCTGCTAAAAAATGTATCACTTTCTTGTCGTATTAGCTTGCTAGAGTTATTACACAGTTTGTGACTGGGGTACAAATATTAAATTATTTCTGGAGTTGTGCTGCAGCAGGGTTTGAAACTCTTCTTCATCTTGCTTCACTTCACACAGTGCTTGACTGAAGTGTTATATCTTTAACACCAAGGTCTTGTCCAGGTTCCAAAATAGCAATCCAGTCGCAACTCCTGTAGACAAAGGCTCACATCTAGACCAAGACACAACCCCTATGAGAATGATAGAGAATACCAGGCACTCACAGGATTGCTCACTTATGCTGCTACTTCCACTCATCCTGACATCACTTATATCATGCAGTTCTTATCCCAATTGAACAAGAACCCCTCCCAACGAGACTAGAATGCCGGGAAATGAGTGTTGAGATACCTGAAGGGGACCAGAAATCTAGGCATCATGTCCCAATGTGTGCAAAGGAATCTGAACACTTTGAAGGTAGCCACATGACCCTGTGGGGATATTGCAATGTGAACTATGCTGAGGAACCTAGGGATCACAAATCAACTAGAAGGTATGTGTTCATGCTGGCCAATGGACCTATCACCTGGAAATAAAAAAAAAAACAAGCATCAGTAGCTTTGTGCACCACCGAAGCCAAGTACTACACAGTAGGAATTGCATTCCAGGAGGCAGTTTGGCTAAAACAACTTCAGTTGCCTATGCACAAACAGATCCTCATACTTTCTGATAACACCGGTGCAGTGGCACTATCCAACAATCCCGTATTCCACAGCTGTTTGAAGCATATGGGCATCCGTTGGCATTTCGTTCATGATCTCATCCATTCTAAAGTCATATGCACTTCACATATCCCTGGAGCATCTAATGGAACAGACTTCCTCACAAAGGCTTCACCCCGCTTTGAACATGAGTGTTGCCTCAAACTGTTGGGAATAGAGTAGAGGGTTCAAATGTAAAGATTAAGCCTACACATGAGGCTTGTATGTGGTATATTTCAGTTTAATCACCTCAACTCTAACATTTTTCTATCTCACCACAATACCCATATCACAACCTACGGACATGAGGGGATGCAAAGCTCTTTGAGGTGGCTATGCTGCAAGAAGTGACTTGTTCAGTGTGGCCTGACCGAGTGGGCAGTAAAACACAGAAAACTTTACATTTCTTTTGTTAGGGCACAGACTATAAGTAGTACATGTTGATTTCATCTCACTTCAGTCTTCCATATTGTCAGGATTTGGTAATGCCGAGGGTACTGGTGGGGAGCAGCCAAGTCCTGCAGGCCAGTAGTAGTGGCTTTGGCTTCAATGTGCTTGTGTGTTATACCCTACTCTCTCCGCCAATTTGGGACAGAAGAAGAACTCAAGAGAGTGCCGAGAATGTCGGCCTGAGTAGAGGACTTAAACAGGGGAAGGAAGGTAAAGGGGCCTAAGCCTAGTTGATACCCAGAATTAGTGATTGGCGCGGGTATTGGAAACCCGC
>QLPI01009488.1:7623-20745 GCA_003314275.1 Chroogomphus rutilus
TGTTCCTCCATTCTGACCTTGATTCCTTTCCATTTAGACCCTACATCATCCCTCAACTGGTCCTCTCCTGGACTTTCCCTCCTCCCAGACCTTGGCAAAGTGCTGAGATCCCGATATGTCTGGCTGTGGAACTTCCACAGTCACCGCCCTGATGCATCCTTCATTGATCAATTCATGGAAGATATTATTCATCATCGTCTGGAATGTTTCAGGAGAGTTGGTTAATCCAAAGAACATGACCAGTGGTTCAAAAAGGCCTCGGTTGGTGATGAAGGCCACTTTGTATTCATCTCCTTCCTTGACTTGGACATTATTATATCCCCATCTAATGTCCAGCTTAGTGAAGATGCATGCATGGTGTAGTTTGTGGATTACTTCAGAAATCAGTGGCAGTGGATAGTGGTTCTTGATTGTCATTGCATTCAGCTGTTGGTAGTCCTGCACTGGCCTCAAGCTGCCATCTTTCTTTTTGATGAAGAAGAATGGTGATGCAATAGGAGACTTGGATGGTCGGATCTTCCCTGACTTCAGGTTTTCTTCCAAAAACATGTCTAGCTGCTTCTGTTCCTCTAGACTTGGCTTTAGTTCGATTGCATGATCCCACCGCCATTGTTCAGTAAGGTTATTGTCTAACCCCTCCTTTGTGAAGACCCCTCTAAACTCTTCCAGGTAGTGTGCTGGCACCATTTCTTCTACCGTCCTCTTCTTCTTCTCCTTCTGTGCCTCCTCTGCCAGCTTCTGTAAGTGTGTCCTGGCTACACACCTTTCCTCCTCCTCTACATATATCTGGGTCACAAATATATGGTCTCCCTTCTCTAGTTCTTCCTCCTCTTCTTCTAGATCATCCTCCTCTACACCTGCTTTTGACATTCCACATTCCAAGGGACATCGGTCAAATGTCATCTCTCCTGTCTTCCAGTTGACACTTGGGTTATGCTTCTGAAGCCAGTTGAAGCCAACAATGAGGTCGGTCTTTCCAGTATTGGTGACTGCGAAAGGGAAGACCTCCAAGTGGTTCTTTATCCTGACTCTGAGGGTTACTGTGTGGGTTATTGGTCCTCCTTCATTGTGGGTTCCATCCATATTGTAGATGGGCAGTGATCTTGGGAGTCTTTCCATTGGCAAACACTTGGCTTTTGCAAAGCCTTCATCGATGTAGCACCCTGTTTCCCCACAGTCTAGTCAATTGTGAATCCCCTTTTGTCTGTCAGTGTTTCAACAGTGGTGGGTATCATCACCAAGGATTGGTTGATTCATCTGATCCACTGTTTTCCTCCTCTAAGCTCCTTGACCACTTCTATGCCCTCCTCTCTTCTCATCCCTCGTATGGCTTCCACTACTTCTGATGTTACTTCTCCTTTCCTTCCGCTGTGTGTCCACTGTCTCAACACTTCCTGCCCTGACTTGTTGTCTTGGTGTATCCTCCACAACACCCACTCTGTTGTTCCCTCTTTGGGTTTCTCCACCTCTTCTGCCACCACCACCTTCTCTTCTCGCTTCCTCTTCTCTTCCTTCTCCTTCTCAACTTTCAAGGATTGTTCTAGGACAATTTCAGGTTCTGGTTCTGCACTTTCTTCAACTGCTAGTGGGGTGAAGTAGTTTACAGATATCCAGGGCAAGGAGGACGTCCTTTTCACTCCTGCCCCTCCTGAAAATCCTCCTTCTTCAACATGTCCAGCACCTCCTTTTTCTCCTCTTTTGTCCACCCATCCATCATTGCTCTAACCTTCTGTATACCTCAAGGTTTGGGACAGTTTCATGCTATGTGTCCTTGCTCTCTGCAGTTGAAGCATGTCACCACCCTCACTGGCTTCCCTCGAGCCTGATCAATCTGCATGGGTTGTGGTCCCAAAGTGGGTGGTAGAGCAAGTGGCTGAGCTGGAGTAGATTGTGGATTCCTTGGAGCCTGCCATATCCTTGGTCCTATAGTCTCCCTTTTTGTCGCTTGGTATTTATGCAACTGGCTGTCAAATTGGAGGGCATATGACTTCCACTTGTCATACATTGTTGGAATGGTCTCCAGTGTGTAAATCCACTCCACCACCTGTGAGGACAGGTTCCTTTTGAGCAAGGCAACATATCCTTCATCATTATACCCCACCTGTGACCTATGTTCCTCAAACTCCACAAAGAACTCTGTTGCTGGCCTTCCACCTTGTCTCAGCTGCTCCAGCTTTTGTTGAGCCATTTCTTTCTTGTTTGGGTCATGGAGTATTATCAGCAGCTCAGTAGGGAATTCCTCCCAACTCTGGTAGCTGCGTGTTCCTGGTTCTAGTTCCCCTGTGATATGACTTGCCCACTGAGCTGCAAACTTCACTTTCATATAGGACAAGGCAAAGCAGATCTTTCGCATATGGTCCACTTTGAAATAAGATGCATCGTCCTCGAAGTTCAGGTAGAGCTCGTGCAGGAAGATATCAATCTTCTCTGATGAGCCATCAATGGTTCTGGTCTTGTGATTTTGCCAGCTGATGGGATAGAGGAGGTGGTTGTAGATGTCAGCTGGGGTGTTTGGGCTTGTAGTGACATTATGTGTTGGTTAAGGTGGTGTCTCTGATTGTTCACCATTGCAGTCAGGTCTGCATTGTTTTGCTGCAGGCCTGCGAGAATTTGTTGTAAGAGATCAACATCCATGATAGGGTGTTGTAAGGATATAATAGTCTTGAGCTAATGTCAGCAATAACAAGAGCTTCAATACTGGAGAGCGGAAGAGGGAAATAAGCAATGATACTTGTCGGTGTATTAACCAGCTCAAGACTGAGCTTTAACTAATTACCTAAGAACTATACATATGGTCTGGCAGAGTAGCGGAGTCCAATAACAAGTAATAGAGAAAGGAGTAGAGAAATCATGATAACAGTCTGGCATCTCTTCTTTGACTTCCAATGTGTTAATGAGTGCAGAGGTTGATGTGGCACTTTCTGACAAGGGTACAATGGGAGGTGGGTTATCATTGCCTTGAGTAACAAAAATATCATCAAGGATTGCTGTCCAGGCTTCCTCATTGTCTTGGGAATTAGCGGCATGGGAAGAATCTCATGCTTTCTTAGTGTTCCTTTTGAAGCAGCCTTTGAAACGTAGACCTTGACCTTCTTTTGCACTACCAGATGCATAGCAATCAGCAGCAAAATGACCCTTTTTGTGGCAATTATAACATTCGACATCCTTCTTGTTACTGGGCTTCTGCTTGGGTCCTCAACTCGACTGATCGTGGATGGCAAAAGTGCCATCCTTTGCAGACTTATCAGGTCTTCCCAATTTTACTTTATGACAATCGCATTCTTGTATCACATGTGAGATGATGTTGTCAGGGGTCAGGGGTTTCTGGAGCAGGTCTGCAGAGGCTGCGATGGGGGATAAGTATTGGGAGTAGGATGCAGGAAATGATGATAAGATGATGGTGGCATAGTCATCCTTGCTGGGGGTAGCACCCATAGCAGCTAATTCTTCATACATCAAGCGAAGGGTGTCAATGTGAGTTCTTACATCTCCACCTTCTGCGCATCTCTTATCCATCATTCTTCGATGCAGGTCTATCTGGACCATTTGGTTCTTTCCTTCACACTCTTTGCAAACAGTGGCCTACATTTCTTGGGCCATCAGGAGGCTCCTGATTATTAGGAGTAGTGAGTCCCTAACTGCACTGGCAATTGCAGCACATGCAATTCCTTCGCCTCACTGGTGGAGGATTACTCCAGCATCATACTTGTTGTTTGGGATGGTAGACTAGGTTTCTATAGGGTGTCCTGCACTATTATATTGGAGAGTTGACTGTACAAATAGGATAATGATCCCCTGGATTTTACTATGATTTCTATTCTATTTATCGCTAGAGAAACTGTTGTGCTATTGGTATTCTACCCTAGGTGTTATGGCCCATGCTTTCAACACCCCACACTAACCCCCACAACCACCCGCCTCTGTTCCAAGACCTTCCCGACCGAAAGGATAAAGGATTGTTTTCCATAGTTCCTGTTCCCAACAAGTCCATCTGAGAAACCATGTTCCCGTCCCCATTCCCGTCATGACCAAGACACCATCCCTGAGTCCATTTCCGACCGAGGACTCAATACTTTGATAACCGATGTGCAGGACCATCGCGTACCTCACTCCCTTGTTTTCTCTTTTATATTGACCCCTTGTACTTCCTTTCTCCTTGTTTTATGACCGGCAAAGATAGTACAAGGATAGTCTCATGTATATAGTCTTCCAGTCGACTGGACTATTTGCTAGTATGAATATCGACTTAGTCCACCACCTAGTTTCCGATTCACTTCTGGTAAACTTCCGTCTCCTTTCCGAAATTAGGGACAGACAATCGAGGAGGGCGCAACACATAAGTTGAAGCCAAGTCCCTTCGACCTCGAACACCTCAGTGACTGGATCAAACCAATCCGTGACTGACCCTAAGCTCCCGGTGCTCCCATCTCTGTCCGTAGTCTGTCCGATCTCCATTCTCGGTCTTCGGCCCCACTTACGGACCTCTACGCTAACCTGGATAGCCCTTTTGGAAGTACTAGCTAAGTGCCTGACACACGGACTTAACACTAGGCTAAGTCCCAGGTTTCACCTCCGCTTAGGCGCCATTCTGGGGAACTGGTCTGGGCACCAAAGTGCTGCTTCAGCGATTTGTGGTTCTCCCACAAGATAAATGTAATGTGTAGTGATAAAGAATATTAATATATAATGTTGAGAACCCAACTGTGTCCTGGACTTACTGTACAACGAGTATCAAGTGTCTCAGTCCTAAATGGATAGGTGTACACTTGGTGCTTAACTTTCGGTTCAGCACGAGTGAAAGATATTCAAGTGTAGCCTAATAGCTAGTGATGTAGGGGGCAATATTTCTTCTTCGCTTTTTGTTAATTGCTTGCAACTACAGTAGCTTTATACATGTGAATCATCTGACTACAATATGATCCGCAATTAGTGGATCTTGTGGAGCATATGCAGGGTTGGCCCATTATGGGTTGCCCTGATATAATCGTCTGGAGAATGACATCTGTCAGTGGTGCCCATTGAATATAAAGTGAAAATCCCGTTGTTCCCTTCTTGTGCGCAACTAATATTCCCTTCCTGAGCCATGTCCCATGTCCTCCTCTCCTATCTCTCTGTCACCTGTCCTCGGTGGCTGCATATATATGCCCTGGCTTCCTTGTTTCTCGTTCCTCTGCATGTGAGTCCTTTCTCCTATATCTCTTGCATCTCCTTCTATCTGTTTCCCTTCTTCCCCTTCTGTATTTGATGCAGTTTCTGCTCTTCCAGTTCATGGGGCTAGGTAGGTATGGGGCCAGGTATATAGTGTTATACAAAACCCGCTCCTAAATTCATGTAAATATTCTTGTAGATACCTGATGATATATAGAGCTTTGGTTCAGAGTTGTGCTTTGATTGGAGGATTATTGTGGGAGATATTGGGCATTTAGTGTGGAAAATATGTGTAATATCACTTAATATTGCTTCGTCACAACAATACTCAGACTTGGCCTTCCAGTCTGCTGTTGTCCAGTTGGATGTGTCTGGATCGGAATATTTGGATGGTATGGGTAATGTGGCTTTTCCATCAAAATGTCCAGCGACAGCACAACCTAAAGCAGCAAGCTCCAAGCGAGTCTTGAAGACTATCCAGTTTGATACATCAGCAGCAAGTCTGGGAACACAATATATTGAATTGTCCTTTGATCCAGAGGTCATGGCTGTGAGGGGAGTATCGGTAGGGCCCATAACCTGAAAAGATTAAAGAGATCGATTTGGCACGAGTTCGCTAAACAGTAAGAGTACTCAGTCGAAGGTGCAGATACTTCAACTATATTATAAATACCTAAACAGTAAGAGTACTACAAAATATATAAGTACTCTAGATATAATTTCAGAGAATGATGTGACTTACCTCAGTCGAAGGTGCAGATACTTCGACTGAGAAACTATCTACTCAGAGAGCGGTTTATAACTATGCATCAGTCTTTTGACTGCTACTAAAGGTTATACAATAAAACAAAAAGAATGTAATCTTGTTGTTCAATAAAACTCAGAATGAATAAGAACAAAGAAATTGTCTCAGCTCTTAGACTTCGCCAACGTGTCGGATTGTTATTTCCAACAAGTTCAACATCAAGTATAATGGCTGAGGTGTTGGAAAAAATTAGAGGTGAAATGGGTTGAGGTCAGGCAATGCACATTGCCTGAGGTCCTGGTGAACAGGTAATCCTAATTTTGGGTAGCTGAGAATTCAGGGTGAACATTGAGGGCTGATGTTGAGACAGATGCTCTTTGTTATTGTGTGATAATGGCTAAGTTAAGCATAAGATGTGAGAGAACAGTAAAATTTGTTCTGCATTATATGATTCATTGGAAGGTAAATTAGGGCCGAACAGGATTAAGGTCTACAATAACAACCTGCCCTGATTGATACCCAAAACATGCTTTGGATTTAGAGAATGAATACGGAAAAAAGCCACGAAACTCAGGGGGGAAGTAGCAATGTGCGAACGGAGGGTCTGTAAGAATCCAGTCCTGATCCCAAGATAGGGACACAAGATGCTCCTCCGGGGTGACGATTTGAAACGCACCTCGGAAGATATGGGTGACTCGGCTTCCGTCTGGCAATGGGATGGATGCAGATTCGAAGAATGGAGTCGATTCGCCTGTGCTGAGATTGCAGATACGAACTGATGAATCTATCGACCCCGAGACGACTTGTGTGCCATCAAGTAAAAGGGCAACGGATGTCACCCAATGGCCATGTCCCCCGAGTATATGCTCTGTTATCCCGGTAGTCGCATTCCATATCCGGACTGAGCAGTCGTGCGAGCCAGACGCAATATGTGCACCATCAGGGGAGAAAGCAACACACCTCACGGAATCTGAATGTCCCACAAGTATCCGCTCGACCTTGACTGTCTGGGTATTCCAAATACGGACGGAGTGGTCGACTGAACCAGAAACCACACGTGTCCCGTCCGGTGAAAATGCAACACACCACACCGCGGCTGAATGGCCCGTCAATGTGTCCGTTAACCTGCCTGTAACCACGTGCCATATTCGCACTGACTTGTCTCCTGAACCAGACGCGATTTGCTTCCCACCAGGGGAGAAGGCCACAGAATCCACTTCACCGGCATGACCCTCCAGCACACGCTCCACCTCTCCCGTGCTGGCATTCCAGACTCGAATTGAGTTGTCTGCGGACCCAGAAACGACCCGTGCACCGTCAGGCGAGAATGCCACTGACGTCACCCTGCTGGAATGCCCCATCATTTGGCGTGCTCTCTGCTCCGGAGTCACATGTAAAAGGCGAGATGAGTTGCGTGGTCTTTCGTGTGAGACTGTACTTGATTTCAATTTCTTCACATTCCAAATCCGGACGGAGCAATCCTGCGACCCAGAGATGATGCGTGTCCCGTCACGCGAGAATGCAACAGACCGCACTCCACTCGCATGGCCCTTCAGCGTGTGCTCTATTCTTCCCGTCCCTGCATCCCAGATGCGGATCAAAGAGTCACTCAAGCCAGCCACGATTCGTGTCCCTTCAGGCGAGAAGGCAACAGACCATGCGTAAATCGGATCACAATCCAGTATGCGCATAATGTCCCCGCTGGTGGCATTCCAGATAAAGACTGAGTTGTCACGGGAACAAGACACAACACGTGACCCGTCAGGGGAGAAAGCGACAGACCACACCCAATCTGAATGGCTCTCCAATATGCGCTCTATCTCTCCATTCGCTTCATTCCAGATTCGCACCGTCGTATCTCTCGACCCAGACACGACACGTGTACCATCAGGAGAGAAAGCCACAGACTGTACCCAATCAGAATGCCCCTCTAGCTCCCTGTCTGTCTCCTCGGGAACCACACTCCAGATCCGAATGGACTTCCGCGACCCAGACACGATGCGCATTCCGTCAGGTGAGAGAGCCACAGACGACACCGTATTCGAATGTCCCTCGTATGTGTGTAGCATCTGTCCTGTATTCGCATCCCAGATGCGCACTGACATGTCATCCGAACCAGATACGACACGTGCCCCATCATGCGAGATGGCAACACACCACACCACGTCTGAATGCCCCACCAGCATGCGTTCCAACTCGCCCGTAGCCGTGTCCCAAACACGAACAGACTTGTCGTAGGACCCAGATACCACTCGGCTGCCGTCAGGAGAGAACAACACAGAGGTTACGTGTGCACGGTGTCGCATGACTTGCTCGGATGTCAGCCCCCAAGAATCCGCAACGCCTACAACGACTTTAGCTTGAGGAATGCTACATAAGGTTCTCGCATATTTCTGTCGGAGTAGGGATTGTTTGGGAATCCATGTAAACGCCGAGCGATAGGTATTGAGACAATGGTGGCTTATAGCTTCGGATCCCATCTGGAGGCATCGACGAGCATCATCGAACAGCAAGCGGTACTTGTTGTGCTCTCTCCGGGATTTCTGTAATATTGGTGAGCTAGAATTCATTTCCAAACAGCAAACTCACTGATATCGCTTCTTTTGCCTTGCGAAGAGACTTGACACCGGATTCTAGCTCGCCAAATGCACTCAGGCACTCGAACCAGTGCAATATGTGGTTATCTGCGAATTCAGACACATCGTCGAGCATCGTGGATGGATTTGCGGGCGACGATGCTTCTAGAAGATGAAGTGCCCAATACATGCACGAGTATTGGAGCGCCTCCGGAATAATGCTAGGGTCAGTGATTTCATGCGGGAGTATCCCAATTCTATCTTCAGCCAAGTCACAAATATTATAACGAAGTGACTTATTCATCGATTGAAGACAGTTGGTGGCCAGTTTATGGTGCGCATCAAATTCATCTACATTGTGCACTAGGCAGCGCTTAGGATCGAGGATGAATTCACGGAATGAGGCGTGAAAAATGGTGACATGTCCGTCACTGGTAGAGGGAACATGGATTACCGACCGAAATCCAGATAGGTCAATCTCAACCTGATCCCGTGTCTTCTCCAACAAGGAAGCAATCCCCGTGATCGACAGTGGGTTATGAACACAGACTACTGTGGCAAGCAATTCCTGTCTCGCCATCTTTTCTGAGTCAATCAGGAGATTCCTGAATGCTTCGTCCATAATCAAATTGTAGAAACTGTCCAGAGATGGGAGAGGCAACGCCGAGCGTGTGAGTTCAGTTATACGCGTCTTTGGATTTACGTTTGTATCACCGATATATCGCACCGCAGTAGCAGCATATATGTATAATCCATCTGACTGGTCAACAAGATTCTTTATCTCGGGTTCGGTTGGCCAGGGAAGGTTAGGCTGAGGATATCCGTGCTTTGTCGCGATATTGGACAGTGAAAATCTCAGATACGTTTCAATGTCAATGTGTTCGTCGTCCAGTAATGATCCTTGATGAAGGGAAAATTGATGAAGAGAAGATGCAGGACTGTGATTGAAGGATGAAGTGATCCAGGACTCAGGTCGACTTGTAATGAAGAACTTCAGAGGTATGTCCACCAAACCATCGAGGATCGTCTTGATCAACTGTGTTACTCTCCTAGGTTCCAAGCACTCGTCCAATGCATCTATAACAATAATATTCTTAAGTAGATGTTGGCTTTCCCCGACAAGCCTAATGGGCTCTATCACCAGGGTCTTGAACTGGTCGGAGATGGAGTTGAGATCGGCCACATCAGGTGAGTTCCTCAGGAGATTATGCATCACTGTTCGGATCCTGGGGTCTGATCGAGAAAGCATGTTGGCAATTGTAGGAATGATCCGTGTTGGATCAGTTAATGCTGAGCTTGAGCGAGAACAAAAAAAGCTGGCTCCAAGCATCTTCTTCTTATCCAAACGCTGGCTGAGAGTGTGAGCGATGCTTGTCTTTCCCGTTCCGAGCTGCCCATTTAACCAGTACACCTTTGGAGCAGAAGCATCGTGCGCCCATCTCTCGAGGTCATCCAATATCCTTACACGCGTGTTCGGCATGCACCCGGGGAATTCGACATCTTCAGCAGCGTTGCGTGTGTTGTAAGATGCCCGTTTAGCAGGATTGAGCAACCCTAACAGATCGACCGGAGGGTCTACACATATGTGAGGATGGACGTGAAAGGCTCCAAGTGGTCGCTACACGTACTATTGGTGATCGGTATATTCACGTCACCCGTTGGATCTGCAAAGGACAAAGAAAAAGCCTCAGCCCTTTGAGTCTCCGTTATTTGCTTCACATGCACGCTCACTGATGGTGACATTTCTCCAGTCAAGGTTTATGCCCCCCAGTGAAGAAGTAGGTTGTGGATTGGAGTTCAAGAGTTCCGACATGATGGTGCTCCGTAGCTACCTTAGGCGATGGTGGAGTCGATGGGTCGAACGCAGAGAAGTGGGTGTGCGAACTATACGTTCGCATGCCAAGGCAATGCCAGCGTCAAAATGCCAGCTGGCGAATAGAAGAACTCTGTGCGTGGAGGCGTGACTCGTAATTTCAAATGCAACGCGTCTATTGCAGTGATCAGCACTGGTCTGATGTATTTTTGGTTCTCCAGGCTGAATGGAATTTGCCGTACCTCTTCAGATTTTTACGCCCAATAGCCTCCATTACACACGCAAGTTGACAATCATGATAACAATATGAATTACTCAGGACAGAGAATCAAATCTGGTGCCGCAGCCTACTAGCGAGGCTGTACGCGCACACAAATGACAACCCTGCCAGCTGGGAAACTATCGTCGCCGATGCAATACGTAAGTACGATAAACCATATGGGTACTGTAGGTTCCTTGAAGAATTACAAGGTCAGTTGGACGAGAAAGGGAGCAGATGGATGGTTACCTGGAGTGGATGGGACGTGCTCCTGGAAGGAAAGCCACATGACCGAATGGGAGCTGTATATGGAAATTTGCTGGTTGGGATAATGGGTGGACATAATAAACCACACATGATAACAACGAGGGAAGGCTAAGAGCTATTCATAGGAACGGTGAGTGACGACGGACGGTGGTGCAGATGTGATTTGAAAGGCAGCGCTGCGGTTAGTTTTCCGATAATTATTCCATGAACAAAGAAAAATTAGATGAAACGTAAAGTTGATGAGCTCCTCGGCGTCATCACAAACTGTGTTGCAGTAAGTGTTGCATCCATATGCCCATCAGTATGACACGTGAAAGGAGTCATAATTTACCTTGCAAAGCTTGCTTCATTAAATTTGTTCCAAGACTGCCAATTGAACCAGGTCATAAGCAGCATGACACCAGGGGAATGATTTGGAATGCACCAGTGCCCTGTTCATCCACGGTGGATGCTCAGCTCGGCCCAGGGAATGATGTTCCAGGCCATAACAGCAATAATAACAGGTGTCCAAGACTGGGATTGTGTTTAGCATTATCATACCAGAGTTGGACTCAGCCATATAATCGATCCAGTTATATTCACATTGCCTTCGCAGGCTCTGATGCAGGCCTCCCCTCTATCAGGGGACCTAGCCAACTCAATATCCCCGCCTCTGCTTTCAACCCAAGGAGTGTAATATCAGAACGCCCCACAATTTACGCTCCATATCTTCGTCGAGGGTCATAAGGCAAGACCGGAAACAAGTCACCATCAGTGAGCATACTTGATGTTAGACTCCAAGACAAATTCATATTTTCCGCTGCTGCTACAAAGGATGATATAAATGTCTCCACCACGACCGTGCGTGTACTAACCACATTCAGATTTCCCACACATGTACTAATAGCCTGGTGGGGCATTGACAATTTGGTTCCCCACTCAAGCTAGTGCTAGGGGTCTGGCTCATGCATATATGTAGGTGAAACACCCACCTGTATATGCACCTACTCAGTAATTGACAGTCACTGAGGAGGTGAGCCCAATGTATTTCTAATGTAATAATTAGTCTGAATTTTCTCTTATTTTCTTTGTAGTGTAAAATTTAGACTACCTGAAAAAAATCTCTAAGCCTATGTCAAGCCCACAATACCATGCTCTGATTTACTTGGCAGTACCGACCAACCAACCCTTACCATATCATCCTTCACCAGTGGGTGGCCTCGGCTCGGTACATTCAGTTCATCATTTGGTCCATTATCCCTATCCCACCCTCCTATTCTTCTTTATTCCCTGTCCTTCCCCTTGCCTGTTTACCCTCAGGACATTCACTCTTTGTTGCCACTCAGCAGTGGCCTTATTGTTTTATGTTTGGCCACTCCCATTGTTCTATTCTCACTCACTCTTTTGTCCTCAGCCATACTTCATTGTTCTATTCTTGTCCACATTCCTTGTTCTATTCTTGATCATTGTGGACAATACCTCCACATGATTCTTCATACCTTATTGTTCTCCATTCTCTGTTCCACATCTCACTTATTAGCCTATATAAGTAGCCAATGTATGTAGATGGTTCTTTGTTCTGGAAATCAACTAGGTTTACGCCTCCTTGTCCTCTCTCCTCCTGTCTAAAGTCCTTTACCTGGGCCAACATTCTTGGCACTCTCCCGGGTATCCCTCTGTCCCAAATTGGTGGCATGCATGGGAAGTAGGGCACAATGCACAAGCATGTTGAAGCCATGCCACTATTCCCGGCCTGCAGGACTTGGCCACTCCTCGGCATTCCCGGAGCCTGACAGCCTACTGTTGAAAAGTTGTTCTATTATCCCCTTACATAGACTTGGGGAGATGAGTAGTAGAGAGGGAACTGGTGGATATGGGGAAGCTGGAGAGACTTTCTCATTCTTATTACACCAGTGAAAACTCAACATTCCTCTTGAATGTAATACATGTGATAAAGCCATATACAAGTCATTCTATCTGCTGGCCTCGGCTTAGAACATCCACCATCTACATTCCTTGTCCCTATCCCTCATCCACTCTGCCTCATTTTCCATCCATTCATCCTACCCCCTCCGTTTCTCACTCCTCAACCCACCTTACCTCAGGACATCTGACCATTGTTTTATCCTCGGTCATGACCCATTGTTTTATAGCCAGGCACTCCCTATTGTCCTATCCTTGGCCACATTCCTATTGTTCTATTTTTTATTGTTCTCTCACCATTTACATACCTCCATTCTATTTTTATTCATTATAGACAATACCCCCACATGCTCTGCATACCTTATTGTCCCACATTCCTTATTCCACATATCACTTCTTAACCTATATAAGT
>QLPI01009491.1:0-14589 GCA_003314275.1 Chroogomphus rutilus
TGATGCAGGTAGTTTAGATTCAGCAAGCATGGTAGTAATGGCCTCAGCAGCTGTACGATTGGTGCGCTCTGCAACTCCATTCTGCTGTGGACTGGCACGAACAGTGTGTTGGCGTTCAATTCCATGTATATCTTTAAAAGCCTGAAACTCCTTGGACATGTATTCCCCACCCTTGTCATCACGCAAACACTTGATCTTCAGACCAAGCTGTGTCTCTGCCCAAGCCTTGTACTGCTTAAATGCCGCAAACACCTCATCCTTAGTGCGAAGAGGGTGGAAAGAGCGAAAGCGAGTCTTGTCATCAATGAACAGAACCCAATATCTGTACCCAGAATGGGTGCGCACAGGGAGTGGTCCATGGAGATCAGTGTGGACAAGGTCGAGTGGCTTAGATGCACGAGTGGATGAAGAAGGAAAGGGATTCCGATGTTGCTTCCCGGCAAGACACGGTTCACAAATAGGATCAGGGTTTTTCTTTGACTTGAGCACCAAACCGTCCACCAGATCACCCTTGACAAGGCGTTTGACACTCTCTAGGTTCATATGGGCAAGACGACGATGCCAGAGAGAGAGATCCATGACACAAGTGCTGGAAAAGTTCACAGACTCAGACACAGGAATGGTAGAACCATCAAGGAGGGCGGTGCAGGCCAGCGTGATGAAGCATGAGTTAGGCTGAGAGGTGGGCAGGTGCAAACACATGCAGGCATGAAGAAGACAACACAATTGCCGCATATGCTGGGGCGACGAGAAGAGGAATCTGTAAAAAAAAAAGAAAACAGAGTTGCCGCACATGCCAGCACGACAAAAAGGACCTGCAATTGTTGCACACACTGGTGCAACGAGAAAGCGACCCATGGGCTAGCAGAGAGCTCCAGAAGAGGCCAGTCCAGGAAAGTCGACATGTACACTGGCGCAACAAGACAACTAACTACACCAGTCGGCAACCCCTGTCTTACCTTCTTCTCGCAAAAAGGATGCCCCACCAATCGTGCATGCCGGCACGACAGCTAGGATGAGTGCAGGGGTCGCTTACCTTCTTCTCACCACCTCTTTTGGATGAGACCGCAGGTGGGAGGGATAAAGAACGAGCAACACAGGTGCTTATCTAACCCAGTACTTTGGATCACCCAATAGACAGGCAATAGTCAATGAGGACATTGACCTTAAAAGGGGGGGTAATGTCATGATTTATCCACTCCTTTCTCTATTACTTGTTATTGGACTCTGCTACTCCACCAGACTATATGTATATTTCTTAGGTAATTAGTTAAAGCTCAGTCTTGAGCTGGTCAATACACCGACAAGTATCATTGCTCATTTCCCTCTTCTGCTCTCCAGTATTGAAGCTCTTGTTGTTGCTGACAGTTCCCTTGCTTCAGCAAGAAATACATCAGAGTGTTAGACCTTCGTCTCCACTTGACAAACCTTACTCTAAAGAAGTTCTTGGTCAAGGAACTCCTTTAGACAGGGAAGTTAGTATGCAGGAGACTTCCTTTGCCTTTGAAGCTGAACCAGACTCTGACTCTGTCATTGACTGGGCATTTGACTCACCTTTCCTTGTTACACTTGATGAAGTTCAGGTTGTACCAGGAAAGCCAGTCAAGTGGTTTGAAACATCTAAGAGAAGAAAGGAAGTTGCAACTGACAAGAAACTTTTATCAAGGAGAGATGCCTTACTTAGCATAGCTGAGAGCTATCTTGACTGCTCTAATATTCCTGCACCTAGAGTGTTATCTCACGCTGCTGAAGGCTTCTTCAAAGATGAATTAATATTACTTGACTTAGTCCTACTTGGCCAACCTGGCCGTGTGCCAAGGACCAGTGATATTGGATATTATCTGGATCAGTGGAAGTATAACAAATTGCAGGAGCTCCTAGACCGTCTCGCTGAAGACCGTAAGGGAACTTTGCAAGCATTAAATCTTCCAACTCCTCCAATTCCTACACTGCCTAAGTCATGGCCTACAAGCACCTTATGGAAGCTTGAGGATCTGGAGGTTATTTGTGTTGTTCCTCGTGAAGATGTAGAAAATTTTCTAGCTTTTTATTAGGATGCTGTTGCTAAAACCAAGCTTAAGGGAACTTGGAAAGCTCCAAGGGAAGACTATGTTTCCCTATCATTTCCTGATGTGGGAGAGATGTTTACCAACCCTGAATCCTTTCAAATGCGATACATTGCTGCATGTAATGCATTGCAAAGAAAGTTAGCTAGTGACACATGCTTCAATGAAGCAAGGTTAAAAGTGGGTCAGGAACCTTCTGCTCCTGAGCATGAACTCCCTCCTCATATGAAGGGAATTCAAAGCCCTAACCCACCTCATAACACTAGAGAATCTTATCCTCCAAGAGCAGACATGGATCCTAATCCTCCTGTTGATCATGAGCAAATTAGGAGAAGACAGTCTGCTGCCTATAGCAGGCCCAGACCATCTTTTGCCACTAATTTGCCTTATAATCAGGATCCCACTAAATTGACAACATCTGCTGGCTTAGAAGAGATGTTCCAAACTCCTTCTCATGACAGAAGACAGACTATCTTCACGGTCCCAGAAACCCCTGTAGCTCCTGCCAGGACTCATGGAGTCTCTGGAGGAGATCCCCCTGATGGAGGACCTCCTGATGATGATGAGGACCCTTCTAGTCTCCTAGCCTCTCCTAATCCCTATCCACCTAGATTGCCAAACTTAGGTAGACCAGGTGCTTCAGGTTCTCCTGGTTCAGGTCCTCCTGATGGTGGAGGTGGTAGAGGTAATGGTAGTAATCCAGACCGGGGGGATGGTCTAAAAGCAGGGAGAGTTGGACAAGATCCCCTCTCTAGTCAAAACAGAATTAAAGCATACTTTGACAACAAATTGCGATCTGATCTAGTTCCTGAATGGGATGGTAATCCAGATACATTAGCTCAATGGATTCTGAAAGTAAATCACTTAGCAGAACTTCACCACAGCCTTGAATGAATGTTTCCTGAGGAGTCTTCTGACTGTGTCTGAGGAGACTGGGTGGGGGATAATTGTATTGATGTGTTTGGTGACCTGAGTAGCATTGGCAGCTCTGCCAGTAGCAATTTGTGATAAAATAGAATGTTGATCTCTAGAGGAAAGCTTGGGGGGACGACCTCCAGAGGAGCAGGGCTGGTTGGGATGGAGAGTTCTGAGAGTCCTGGATACTGTAGACTGGCTGAGTGTTATGGCCCATGCAGCCAAACAAACCCACATTAAACCCCACAACCACCCGCACCATTTCCGGGACCTTTCCAATCGCCCAAAGCCTGAATAACAGATTTCCAGAGGTCCGACATACATTCCGAGGTTCCACGATTCCGAACCTCCGAAGACTTCGAAGTCAAGGTTCTGTTACTTTGATAACCGACCCGCAGGACCATCGCGTACCTCGCTCCCTTGTTTTCTCCTTTATATTGACCCCTTGTACTCTCCTTCTCCTTGTTTTATGACCGGCAAAGATAGTACAAGGATAGTCGCATGTATATAGTCTCCCAGTCGACTGGACTATTCGCCAGTACAAATATCAACTTAATTGCGTCGTAGTTTCCGATTAGTTTCCGATAAACTTTCTGACTTTCCGAAATTAGGGACAGACGATCGAGGAGGGCGCAACACATAAGTTGAAGCCAAGTCCCTGTGACCTCAAACCACTTGTACCACCCTATACTGGGAACAGCCCCAAGACCCCCGGCATTCCCGACCTCCATCCCCCCAATTCCGATCCGCCTCCGATCCCAATTCTGATCCTCACCCCCACCTTTGGAATACGAACTTCCCCTTGGAACCCTATCGGAACCCCCCAATAACCCTTCCAGAAGTCTCTAGCTAAGCGCCAACACGTGGATTTAACAGTATATTTGTACTCACACTCCTGATCATCATTAAGCATGAGACCCATCACACGTTCACAAGCCATGCAGACAATCACTCAGGCATCTGCCTGCGGTGCATCCGTCCCCAGAGAACTGCCCATCCCCAGACCAAGTTTTCAGATGCCTCAAACCCCAGCTCATCCCCTAGAACCTTCCTCCGACTCTGGATTTTCGGACACAGACCAACACCTGCACTCGAATTTGACCAACCCATTCCTCATGAACCACCCCCTGGCGATCCAAAAATCATCGCCATCGGATATGCGGTCCAGCTCAGGACCATCCATAGCAGTGCCGTCAGACTCATTGGTGCCCCCCTACGTACCACCACCTTTCACACCTCCACCCGCAGCACCACCGCCCGTGGCACCACCACTCCTTGCACCACCCACCGTACCCCCATTTGCTGTGCCACCCTCCATCGCCCAGCCCCATGTTGCACCACCCGCCGCAGTACCGCCGCCTTCTGCACAACCAGGAGGGGCCCCTGCATTAGGACCCAACATTGTGCCTGATCTCACTCAGGCCCTCGTTATGCTGGCAAGTAACTTAGCCAGCCCCAGAAGATCAGCCCCCCCTCCACCCAGAACTTCGACCGCCCCTATAACAGAGGGAGGACCCCCATGACCATGTATTTGGCCCCTGACACGGGCAATAAGACGGCCAATGTAGGCCAACCCGTGACCCCATCCAGTGGCAGCAGGACTACCACAGATCTTTCATCCAGATTAGGGAAAGACGGAAAACTTACATCACAAGAATGACAATGCCACTTCAAACAAAACCTCTGCCTCGTCTGCGGCAGATCGGGCCACCCAGCCAAGGAATGCCCAAGATCCACCACCACAGTCACCAAAGGGCGCGCAGCCTCCGTGATGGAAGAGGCTGAAGAAGAGTCTGAGACATCGGATGCTTTGGAAACCGAGGATTAAGAAGTTAGGCCCCCGACTCCAGCACCAGTGGTTCGCGTTAAACACCAACTATGCCTACGGACGTAAAACAAAACAATGCATCCAACCTTTTCAGGAATACGACCCCCCGTGACCAATCGTCAAAAGATTTCGACCCCTCTGCGGAAACACTCCGATCCTCTGAACTCCAACCCTCCGAATCTGACCCTCCCGACACCTGTGACCATATGTCGATAAGTTTCGACCGTGACCCTCTGAAAATCCATCAGATTCTAGTTACCGGACATCACACGCTCACCCACTGTGATCCAACGATCGATAGGGTATTGAGTACTACTTTGTTTAGCCTATGTCCGAACTGATTCTTGGCAATATGGAGCCAGCAGTCTTCACTCAGCGCTCAATACGATCCTCTGAAAACTCCACTCAGGAAGAACCCTGATCCTCGCGGAATTCCATACCATCTCTTAGACTAACAGTAACATGTAGATTCTCTCAACTAGACCCTTTCTTGTTAGAAATTAATACGAGCTAAAACTAATCAACAATTTCAACTGAGACTCGAGCCTTGCAGGACATTCCCCGAATCCCAACGACACTACCTCTGTCCAAGCGACAATCTGGTGGAAAGAACACTATGATCTCCATGACTACCACAAACATCACGCAAACCATGACCCCGTGTTAAGTCCGCGTGTCAAGCGCTTAGCTAGCACTTCCAAAGGGGGTATCTGGGTTAGCGCGAAGGTCCGTAACGGGGCCGAGGACCGAGATGGAAGTCAGACGGACTACGGATGGGAACAGAGGCGCCAGAAACTTAGGGTAGGTCGCGGAATGGTTCAATCTGGTCACTGAGGTGTTCGAGGTCGAAGGGACTTGGCTTCAACTTATGTGTTGCGCCCTCCTCGATCGTCTGTCCCTAATTTCGGAAAGGAGGTGGGAGTTTACCGGAAATGAATCGGAAACTGGTGGGAGACTAAATCGATATTCGTACTAGCGAACAGTCTAGTCGACTGGAAGACTATATACATGTGACTATCCTTGTACTATCTTTGACGGTCATAAAACAAGGGAGTACAAGGGGTCAATATAAAGAGAAAACAAGGGAGTGAGGTACGCGATGGTCCTGCGCGTCGGCTATCAATGTAACGGAACTTGACTTTCGGAGTCTTCGGAGGGTCGGAATCGCGGATCCTTGGAAAGTATGTCAGACATCCAGAAATCGGTTGTTCAGGCTTTGGTCAATCGGAAAGGTCCCGGAGACGGTGCAGGTGGTTGTGGGGTTTGATGTGGGTTTGTTTGGCTGCATGGGCCATAACACCCCGTCTACATAGTCGAATGAATGAGGAAACATCCACCCTAGAAGAAGAAAATCAACCGGGGAACAACCCATCGATTGGGAAACCCCGACAGCTCCCCTCCAGGAAACCACCTCGATGCCATCTACGATCACACTCACGACCCAACAATACAAAAACCATTTTATTATCAACATGGAACACCCAGGCCCTGGTCGGAACCAACCCGACCAGAACTCAAACTGTTCCAACTTGGACCGGCCCTAGAGGCCCCACCCCTAAACCCCTTAGAACCACCCAATGGACCCCTCACACCAAGCATCCACATTCCGACCAAGTCACTCAACAGACTCGCCTGAGACTCCCCCGGTCTCCGAAGGACGAACACCACCCGAGAACTGATCATGGGGACCAACCCCCTGACTAACCAAGGACGACAATGCGTCAACAAGATTCCGAGCCAGCGTAACCTCCCCCAAACACAATTCCGACAACTCAATAATCCACAGCAGGCAACTATCGAGTGCCACAAGGAGATCATAAAAATAACTCAATGTCACCTGGAAGGCATCCAGGCAGGTCAAAAACGCGGAAATCCAATCGAAAGCTTCTGGACCATCTGCCCCCACCACCAGACCACTGGGGATAACACCCCGCGCTGACCGACCTAGAGAAGGGTCTCCGGATGGTAACGGATCTAGGAAACGCCCCTGCACTACGGAGAAGTTAGAAGAAGAAGAAATTAAGCTGGATAGACAAACCGAGAGAATCACGAATCATGATGGCACGAGCCCACAACACCGCCACATCAGCATCAATGCCCTGCAGGCGTCGAACTTCATCCTCAAGACCCCCGTCAAACTCCCCCGACGACGCTCCAGAGAGGAAAAAACAGGAAAGAATTCCAAAACTTCCCGAGGGTTGAGGATCCATGTTCTCCATTGGGGAAAGACCCTCCCAGTTCTGCGAACACCCTCTTTTTATAGACAAAGAACCACCAGCGCTTATCAATCAAACATCCCAGGGAACCATCAAAGAACTCCCACAGTAATGTCCATCTTAATTACCGCTCCAATTAAGCTTAGGACCTCGACTCGGTCCTAGTGGAGGGATACTGTTATGGCCCATGCAGCCAAACAAACCCACATTAAACCCCACAACCACCCGCACTGTTTCCAGGACCTTTTCGATCGCCCAAAGCCTGAATAACAGATTTTCGGAGGTCCGACATACATTCCGAGGTTCCGCAATTCCGAACCTCCGAAGACTCTGAAGTCAAGGTTCCGTTACTTTGATAACCGACGTGCAGGACCATCGCATACCTCGCTCCCTTTTTTTCTCCTTTATATTGACCCCTTTTACTCTCCTTCTCCTTGTTTTATGACCGGCAAAGATAGTACAAGGATAGTCACATGTATATAGTCTCCCAGTCGACTGGACTATTTGCCAGTACAAATATCAACTTAATTGTGTCGTAGTTTCCGATTAGTTTCCAGTAAACTTTCTGACTTTCCGAAATTAGGGACAGACAATCGAGGAGGGCGCAACACATAAGTTGAAGCCAAGTCCCTGCAACCTCAAACCACTCGTACCACCCTATACTGGGAAGAGCCCCAAGACCCCCGGCGTTCCCGACTTCCGTCCCCCTGATTCCGATCCGACTCCGATCCCGATTCCAATCCTCACCCCCATCTTCAGAATACGAACTTCCCCTCGGAACCCTATCGGAACCCCCCGATAACCCTTCCGGAAGTCTCTAGCTAAGCGCCAACATGCAGATTTAACACTGAGGCCAAGTCTTGAGGCAATAGTATGAGTGGAATGATCATGAGAGGCCAAGGAGAGGATGTTTTTTTTTTGAGCAGAGGAAGTGGGGTGCATTGGAGTGTAGTGAAGTTCTGGACATGTTGGAGGGGATCAAATACCTTAATTTGAGTTCTCATGAAAGATAAGGTTACCATAGTAACCATCTATCAAGGGTTGCATGTTATATAATAGATGGAGCATCAGATTCTAATTGCTCTGACACCATCTCACAAAACTGAATCAATGGGCCCTTGATTTTAATTGCCCATATCTTCATCACCCCTGATAGGAATTACATAATCTTTTAATGGTTGCATAGCCCTGATCAGATTCTTTCTTTGATGCACCAACACCTTTTTTATATATATTTTATATTCAAAGCTATTCAATGAATAGTCCAAAAGCATCAAACATTGACTCAGTTTTGTGAGTCACTGTAATTCACTCTTAAATGGCTAGCTAAAATTTATCATATTTTTTGGTAGTCAATTTAAGACTGGTTTGATGGATTATTTCTGAGTGAGAGAGGTTTGGATTCCTTGGCTCTTCAAGTCTAGTAGAGAATTCCCCATTCCCCAACAGTCATAGGGGGTCAAGGGTTGGATTCATGGATGGACAGAAAGGATGGGAAGTAGATGGGAAGTGCCAGGGACTTAGGGTGGAGGTCAATTGCAGTATTGATGTCAATACAACTAGTTGTTCAGGTGTTCAAAGTCAGAGGGACTTGGCTTCAACTTAGGTGTTGCACCCTCCTCGATCATCTGTTCCTAATTTTAGAAAGTCAGAAAAATACCAGAATTGAATCAGGACTTAGGATACAAATTAAGTTGATATTTATACTGGCAAATAGTCCAGTCGACTGGGGGGTTATATATATGTAGCTACTCCTTGTATTATCTACTTTCCAACTAAAGACAAGAGGAGGAAGAGAATCCAAGGGGTCAATAGAAAAGTGAGAACAAGGGAGTGAGGTACACGGTAATCTCACAAGTCACCTATTGAAGGAGTGGAACCTTGGCCATGGAATCATGGGGGGTTAGGATCTCAGAAACTTCAGATTGTTGTGATGGAATCGCAGAAGGCAGTTGTTCCAGGTTTTATGGTCAGAAAATTTCCAGAAAGGGTACAGACAGTTTGGTGGGAATTAAAATGGTTTACTAGAGGCACGAGCCATAACAATCAGGATTACCCAGATGACACACATGTGTTTTTTAATGATAATGCAAAAAATCACACAGCATGTTGCCCAGATACACTTTCAGCCAAGCACATGACTGTCAAACCTCCTAAGGATGCAGCCTCCAACTTCCTATGCAGTGTCAAAGATCCCAATGGCACAGTACGCAAAGTCCCAATTCAGAATGGGTGATTTCTTGATGACACCCCACAATCATTGTATTTTCCAATTGCCCATTCACAGGCTGGTTTGTTTAAAGGCATGCACATAATTATCCAGGAATGTATTGAACATGGAGCACATCTGCCAGATCCTACAAACTTATTGGCACAATACCAACAGTTCAAGTGTGTACCTGGACAAACCAACTGCTGTTGCTGCCAGATTATATTCAATGAACCAGATGTTGTTAGGCAAAAATCCACACTTGAAAAAAATTCAGGAGCTTGTTGAATCATGTGGGTACCAGATGATTTTCTATCCAAAGTTCCATTGTGAGGTCAGCTTTATTGAACAATGCTGGGGATTTGCTAAGAGGGTGTACCACAAGTTTCCTGCATCATCATCAGAAGCTGATCTTGAAACAAATGTTATTCTTGCTCTGAATGCTATGCCTTTGAATTCAATGAGAAGGGATGTTATGCACTTATCTGTCATACTCCCATTGCATTTTTATACTGTTTCATTCAGTCATTGGCACTTGTTTCTTTTAGATTCTCTACAAGATCATTATAGTTTATGGATGCATATCAGAAAGGCCTCACAGATAGTCAAGCAGCTTGGGCCAATCGGAAGTACCGAGGTCACTGTACCTTGCCAGATACTATTCTAGCTGAGTTGGACAAGGCTCATATTGTATAGTATAGCACAATGATTTTTTCCAAAAAAAATGCCATCTTCTATAGCAGAATCCAAATTTTTTTTCACAATTTTTTGAGGATGAAAATTTTTGCACTGTGACCATGACATTATCACATCACGTGACCTTAGCAGAAACCATTTGTCTTCTACCTTACTTATATACATATATTTTGAATACCAAATTAAGCCTCAAGGATACAAGCTTTGTTCACAAGCTTATGATCTTGTCTGTTGTTCAGTCACTTTTGGTGTAGAGTTGTGTGTTGGAAATAGTAATGGTACTATGGTAATTACAGTACTACATATATCTGAGTTCTAATAGATAAGTACCACTTATTATATTCTTCTTCTCCATGCATGAGTCTGGCATAATCCTGCTCTGCCATTTGTATGTATTTGAGGCTTGAGTTTGTCAACACACCCTTTATTACTTTAACAAGTTGGTAGGATACCAATTTTGGTATTCTGAAAACCTAGTTATTATCAAAACACAAGAAATACTCCACAGCTGACTGGTTATCAAAAATCCTTTTGGAAATTCTCATTGTCTCCTCCAAGCTCGAACATCCACATACCTGTCAAGTACATGTACTGAGTATCTGGTAACTTTGCACTGCTGACCGAGCAATCGGTCCATGACCATGCACATGTGACCAAGCTGCATACAAGTTACTTGATCCCTCAGTCTTGGCTCAGCACATCCACCATCCACATTCCTCATTCCATCCCTCATTCACCCCTTCCTCATTCATCACCCAATAACCCCACCCTGTCTACTCCTTATTCCCCACCCCACCCCACCTCAGGACATTTAATCATTGTTTTATCCTCAGTCATGACCCTATTGTTTTATAGTCGGTCACTCCCTATTGTCCTATTCTTGGCCACATTCCTATTATTCTATTTTCATTGTTCTATCCTCATTTACATTCCTTCATTCTATTCCTGATCATTGTGGACAATACCCCCACATGCTCTGCATACCTTATTGTTCTACATTCCTTATTCCACATCTTGCTTCTTAACCTATATAAGTAGCACATGTATGTACATACTTCCTCATTCTGGTATTGACTAGGCTTAGGCCCCTTTACTTCCCCTTCCCTGCTAAAGTCCCCTACTTGGGCCAACATCCTTGGCACTCTCCCAAGTTCCTCCTTTGTCCCAAATTGGTGGCATGCATGGAGAGTAGGGCACAATGCATGAGTACATTGAAGCCAAAGCCACTACAACTGGCCTGCAGGACTTGGCTGATCCCTGCCTACATCCTCGGCATTGCCAATACCTGACAATACCCTGGGTGACACTCCAAAAGGCACATGAAGCAATGTCTTTTTTTTTTTTTTTTTTTTTTTTGAATGAATGAATAGGCGGCCAAAGTGATATAGTACAAACAACCCAACATCAATTCAAAACAATTCCACTTTGGTTAAAATACAGACACCCATATATTATAATAAACCTGTCCATGAGTCGCATCGCCATTACCACATATTCCAAACAAACTTCTTCTCACTCTTATAGCAGTCTATCCCCCACCCCCCATCCCCTTCCTCCATCCTACGAAACCAACTCATCCATCTATCCATCCATCCATCCATCCATCCCACCACAGTAATCAAGTTCAAGTATCCCATTCCGGTATGCATGCATTGGTAGGTATAATTAGATATACAATGCAACAAGCGAACAAGCGCATTGCGCAACTCGTAACGAGAAAATAAAATAAAAATCTAAGCCTCCTGGCTCCTCCTCCTCCCACTCTTGTGGTAGTCTATCCCTTATCCCCCTTCCCGGCACAACACTCCTTACCAAACTCATATCTAAGCGTATCTCAATTGCGCATCCCCACCTACCAACACCAAATCCAAATACAAGACGCAGGTCAAATACACTTCCGATGCTCCTACAGCAAAGAGGGAAAGTTTTGTTAGTTTCACCCAGCACCCAGAATTAGATCACAATCCAAATATAAACGACACCCCAAACCCAAATGAAATCTCGAACCTTAAACGAAAAAATAAAATAAAATAAAAGTAAAAACAAACAAACAAAAACAAACAAACACCAAACAAACAAAATAATGAAAAAACAACCCACTGGTCGATGCTCCGTCTCATGATCAACATGTACAAACGCCCGTTCCACATTCGGCAGCAGCTCAATCTTGTCCTGTAGCCGCTGCGCCAGGTCGTGCGCACGCCACAGCTCCGTGTTTGCGGGCATCACCACATCGACTTCAACAAAGTAGTCCTGTGGAAGTACAATGTAAATGCGAGTTAAGCATGTGTGTTAGGCAGTGATGTATAATTGATTCATTAATGAGTGATGCATAAAAAGGCAAGACGAAGATAACGGCGACGTACCGGTCCGCTCTACAAACCCAACCCCATCAAAACAAGTTCCCAGTAAGAAATTATTCCAAAATAGCCGAGAAAAATTCCCAAACACGCACATGATATGCCCGCACCGTATCCAGCTTCTCGATCTCTCCACTGAACGTCATGGCTTTATATATGATCAACTGCAGGAACTCGTGCGGTGCAGATTTCCCGGCGAGAAGTGAAAATTGGGAGTGCATGGTGCGAGACCAGGCGATTATGACCCCGATTGCGATCTGTAGTCACGAGAAATGTTGTTAAGGCAAGCGACGTTGGACACGAGCAGGGGGGAGAAGCATAGAGGAATGAACAGCGTGAGAAATATACGTAGACAGAAGTGAGACTGAGAAGACGTACGACCATACCGCCCATAGGATCCAGATCTACACGGCGCCAGATACGTAAATGAAATGAACTATGAGAACCAGTCGCGTACACGATTTGGCAAAGAGAAGGAGGAAGGGAATGATGGTACGGGAAAAGAGGGTAAAAACGAAAGCAATAATGAACAGGACTCACACCACTTCAGTTTACTCCCTCCCGCAGACATTAGAATACCTGTTCAAAGACAAACACAACAAGTGAGCATTCTTCCATGCACCCTCTGGACCCCCATCCCGTACCCCATCACTTCTACTCGCACACTCCACAACCCCGGACACCACAGCCAACCAACGGACTAGTAACAAACCGCCCCATTACTCAGGCCCCCAAATTTCACTCAACCCCCACCCCCCCAATACCAAACACCCCACAAAACCCCGATATCATAAACCGAACAACTTACCAAATGTATTAATCCACAAATCGTTCCGATGGTCCTCCCATATAATTCGTACTTGGCTCGACGAGTGACGCAGCGGGAAGCAGTAGAGGAATAGGAGCAATTTGACGCCTGAGAGAAAGAGATGTGAATATTGATATAATGAATTTAGGAGGGAAAGTATGTAAAGGATAGCAAGGTGTTGTGTCGAGGTGGAGAGAGGATAAAAAGGATCGTCAGCATTGTCACCCGAAAAACATCAATCAACAACAGCTCACTCACCAAGGGCAGCTGCAACAGCGACCAACGACGGTATGTGCAACGCGTTTGTGTCACTCCCCTTGTGAGTCACAAGGGTCCGCACGGACTCGACAGTTACCACGAGGTTGACGGAGCCCATTCTGGGACAAGTTTGTTTAACCCTTGATATGAGAGGCAACGAAACTCTCACAGTGCGCCTGCAAAGGCATCCCGCATTCAGCACAAAAATTGACTAAGTCCCCTCTTGAGTCTACTTACCATACACGATATTCCCAATCGTCTCCAGCCTCGCACCGCCGACGGGCCATTTGTTCACATCAAGTGTATTTGCCTTCCTATGGAGCCAGTACAGCATGACATTGCTCCCGAAGTCGAATATAGAGTCAATGCCAGTCGCGAGGAGAGACAGGGATATGGAGGATATCGCGGCGTATACTGTGCATGCGAGATGAGCGAATTCATTTCTACAAATGAAAAAGGCGGCTTGCATTGTACAACAACAAGGGCAAAGTTTGCGACAAGACTCGCCCAGATGGCGATCTTGACCTGTACAAACATGCATGATCACCGGTGCCACTGATGCAGGCGCACTCATGAACTCACAGGTAACCGTGCGACCTCCTCCTGCTCCTGCGCTTCCGAAGTGTGTTTTTCCATCGGTTTGAGCAGACTATCGATGAGCTGCGCACCCGTCGGTCAGCATCCCGCGCACAGCGGCAAGTAGAACATCAACGGTACGCACTGCATTCTGCTTGGACTGGTAATGTGCGATGCGCTTCGCGCCTCTGTTACCCTTCCTCAGACGTATGAGCTCGTCCGCAGGCGTGAAGCCCTCGCGGAAGAGAAAGGGGTCGTGCGTGGCGTCATCCGAAGCGCCGTCTCCCGCTCCGTCCGGGTAGCCGTCGATGCTCGCCTCCCGGCCGCCTTTTTCGAGGTCAACATCTGCAGCGTCGACGCGGGTGCTGGGTCCGGAAGACGAGGCGGTGGGTGTTGTGCTTATGTCGTGGAGGGTCGTGCTAGGTGTGTCATCGGACTACGAAATTGGTAAGAAAACTTTTCTAGAAATTTGTGAACAGCGCAGGCGGGCGTACGTGATGGGGCTGGGTTGCAGAGGCGTGATCATTTTGGCTTGTCATCGAAGCGGCGCGAGAAGAGGAAGAGGAAGAGGAAAATGGTAATATTAGCTGAAATCGGCAGATATATTTGGAACGACCCAAGATAGTGGTACGCTGCTGTTATCGCGATCAGATGTCG
>QLPI01009492.1:0-11330 GCA_003314275.1 Chroogomphus rutilus
GGAGTTTGAAATGGTACTTCGGACTTGGATCAGGCTTCGGAGAAGGTCGTCCCCTGACAGAGATGCTTACAATCATTTGGGCTTTAGAAGAGTAAAGGCATTTCCTCAAAGGTGCAAAGTACTGTATTGAGATCTGGACTGACTACAAGAACCTGGAGTACTTCTGGACTTCAAAGAGGCTGAACCAATGGCAGGCCTGCCGGTTGCTCTACCTCTCATGCTTCAACTTTGACCTACGGCACCAACTGGGAATGGCAATGGGGAAGTCTGATGCTCTATTACACCAATTGGACCATGGTTCAGGAGCAGGCAATAACAGTGATCTGGTCTTGCTTTGATCCAAACTGTTCATAGTGTGGGCCCTTGAAGGACTTGCATTGGAGGGAGAGGAGCAAGAGATTACCTGAGATCTGAGGAAGGCATTCAGCGAGGAAGTGTTAGAAGATGAAGTAGTGGAAGTGGTTCAGAAGTTACAAGAGGCGGGAGGAAGGTCTCTCGTTTGACTGAGTGGGCTGAGACTGATAGGTTGTTAACCTTCCAGGACAAGGCATATGTCCCAGATGTGAGGAACCTCCAATGATGGATCATAGCCTAGCACCATGACTCTAAGATAGCCAGCTACCCCAGCCATTGAAAGACTCTAAAGCTTGTCTCCCAGAACTGCTAGTGTCCCCATATGTCTTGGTATGTTGGTGAGTATACTAGAATGTTGTTAAGTACACATACTGAGCATCGGTTCACTTTGTTGTACTAACTGAATGTCAAACATCTAATTCCATGCACAGGTGACCAGGTCATTCTCAAGTCACTTAGTATCTCGGCCTCAGCTTAGTACATTCATCATCCACACCTTCCAGTTTATTTATCACTCACATTTCTTTTATTTATTATCCACTATTCCCAACCCATTTATTCTTTTATTTCCAACCCATTCCATCTCAGGATATTTCTATTGTCTTATTCTCGGTCATGGCCCTATTGTTTTATATTTGGTCACATTCTATTGTTATATTCTGGGTCATGCTCTTATTGTTTATGCTCAGCCACATTTTATTGTTCTATTTTTGTTTGTGTTCATTGTTATATTCTTGAGCATTATGGACAATGCTCCCACATGCTCTCCATACCTTATCCCCTTCTTCATACTTTATACCACCCTGTTTCACATTTGCTTCTTAACCTATATAAGTAGCATATGGATGTAGATAGTTCCTCATTCTAAATATCAACTTGGCATACACTTCTTGTCTTCTCTCATCCTCCTGTCTGAAGTCCTTACTTAGGACAGCACTCTTGACACTCTCCTGAGTTCCTCTTCTCTCTGAAATTAGTAGCATACACAGAAAGTAGGGTGCAATGCATGAGTACATTGAAGCCAAGCCACCCCAATTGGTCTACTAGACTTGGCCAATTCCTTGCCAGCATCGTGAAGTTGGTACTATTACACTAGTACTCACCCCATGTATCATCGGCATTTTCGGTGCTTGACAAATGTGTGACTTATGCCTACAGATGAAGGCCTAGAGGCAGTGCCCTACCAGTGAGCTCCACCCACTCCCAGTTCCTGAGGTATGATGGGACATGATAAGTGTGGATTTTATAGTAGAGCTACTCAACACACATGGGTACAATGTGGTAATCTTGAAATTTGAGAGTTGAACTATACATCTTTTTTCGAGCCTAGTAGACTCAGTATCCAAATGGGCACACTTCATCCCAACTCATATGACAGTCACAGCAGCTGGGGTGGCACATCTCTTTTTGCACCATGTGTGGAAGCTACACAGCCTACCGAGAGTAGTGGTATCTAACTGAGGAGTAAATTTTTTTGTTAATTCACCCAAGAACTCTACCACCTGTTAGGAATTTGGTTAGCAGCTTCCATGGCCTACCATCCTCAAACAGATGGGAAAACCAACCAGGTAAACTAAGAACTTAGAGCAGTACCTTTGCCTCTTCATTAATGAAAGGCAGGACAACTGGGATGACCTTCTACAATTAGCTGAGTTCCAATATAACAGTAACATCCATACTTTGACCTGGGAAACATTGTTCTTCCTGGATATGGGCCACCAGATGCACATAGGATTCAAACTACACCAACCCCCATCTTACTTTGAATCTGTAAGCAAGATCAAGGAGTGAATAGAAGGAGCACTCTCCGAGGTGAAGGCAGCCTTAGTGAAGGCAAAAGAGGGCATGGCAACTTATTGCAATTGCTGATGCCAACTGATATGGAGATGTGTACCAGGCAACAAAGAGAGATCTCAATGCCAAATGGCCATCAAAGAAACTAATGCATAGGCAGCCTGGCCCCTACCTCATTGAAGAACAAGTTAGGTCCCATGTATACCACCTCTAGCACCTGAAAGGCCTAAGTTGCCTCCACCCTGTCTTCCTGGTTGTCAAACTTACCCTGGGACTGGCTGACCTAATCCTAGGCAGATATCAGCCACCCTTACTGTAACCTGTCTTATGCGATAATGAGAATAAGTACTCAACAACCAAATGAGGATGAACTGGTTGCAGTTCCTCATCAAATGGAATGGTTATGGCTATGAAGAGAACTCAAAATGAGAGTGATGTAAGGGCTCCTGACCTTGTTACCAATTTCTATCACATGCACATGGGTGTCCCCTGCCAAATTTGCTCTATAGCTGTACCCACCTTCAGATATTGCACACCAGTCCTACCCATTGGAATCAATGCATCCAGGATGCTACATTCTAGAGGGGGGGTGATGTCAGGGGAATCCCCAAGATTAGACCCCAACTGAGACTGTACTGACCAAGGGTCCTACCTACTGACTGAGATTCATTCAACATATGCCCAACTAGCACTACAAGATATATGCTGAGGGACCACTATGGCTAGCAGCCACCATCAGTGGGCATCACCTATAGCTATCACCTATGTCCTCAGCAACTACCAGCAATCCCAGCTCCTAGTCCACATATGACTGGCATGGGAAGTGATGCCCGATATAAACAGAGTGCCATGGCGATAGCACATTATAGCTGTAGTTAGTAGGTAAAGGGGTCCTTAGAGTTTTCTCTTTAGATCCCTCTTTACCAGGTATGCTAGGTATACATAGGCCTTGTGCTAAATCTTTGGTTCCCCCTTTGCCAGTATGCTACCTTAGGGTAGAGTGGCTGCCTAGTTTGCCCTTACATTACCCCTATAGCAGGGGGCCTAGTGCTATGCTTAATGAGGCCTAGGTGTAGGCTGATGCCAACAAAGGTGTGACCAAGGTTTATAGGGATTCAGATGGTTTAAATGATTGGGAGGAACCAAAAGTAAAAGGAGAGTAAGAGGAGGTAAGAGAAACACAGAGAGAGAAGGGCAATAGAAGGAGTAGAGAAAGAATTAATAATTTTTTTGTTGTAATTTTTCATTGTAATACTTTTTAGGTCAGAAATGAGAATCAGAGTGAAGCAAGATACCTAAGAGATAAGGTGTGAAAAATAACAAGTAGGACATGCTGAGTTCAGGTAGGCCTGGGTTCAGTACATAAATACAAAATAGATAGAGAGAAATATGGCTAAGTTAGAGAAGAAGTATTTGGTATCAGAGGGTATCAGAGACAGGTTATCATAAGAGTATGATATACTAGAGTGACTATAAGTAAATATAAATGCAACTGTGCAAATGTAGAGAAAAACAGAAACAGACTTAAATCAAGGAAACCATGGTCCTGGCTTAGCAGGGTAGGCTGAGTGAAATTTGGTGACAATCTCAGATGTATGACCGAGTTTGGTCACAAACATCTAAGAGGTCTTTTCATCAGTACCTGTCAAGTCTGTGGTCAAACTGTTAGAAAAAGGGTTGACTGAAGGGTTACCATTGGTAAGAACCATTCTATAGTGTGACTGAATTGACTAAGTCATCTGTTTGGTAGAAGGTTAAGGTTCTGTAATATGTAGGAAGATGGATGATGAGCAGACAGGGTGATAGGTTGATGAAGGATGGGAAGACAGGTAACAGATTGATAGGTGATAGATAGGCAGTCGATGGATGGACAGAAGTGATAACAGTAGGGGTTACAAATAGACTCACAGATTAGTGACTACTTGGTAGTTGAATCTGGGGGTTTCAAGGTTATAAAGACTTGGCTTCAACCTGTGTATTGTGCCCTCCTAGATTGTCAGTCCATTATTTCAGGTTTTGCAGGATATACAAGTAGGTAAGTTAGAAGCCTGAATTGATATTCAAACTAGTAAACAATCCAGTAAACTAGAGGTTTATATATATGTATGTAAGAGCCTCTTGTATTCCTACATGAACATAGGAATATGAGAACATTGGAACACAAAAACACTTCTGGTGTCCATGGCTTCTTGTCAGGTTTGAAGTAAACATAACAGATTGTCTATGGGGTGCAGATTTGAACCTGTTGGTTCTTTAGGTATCTGTCAGATGACCACAGATGCAGGTTATAATAGTACCTTCATAACTAGCCCAGCAGACCAGGTAGAGTAGGTTATAGTATCTTTAGTCTACTACCTTTGAGTCAAATATTTCAGCTACCTTATACTTGACTTTTCCATCAATACCTATTGGTAGAGGAGGTGGCTGAACTCCAGGGATAGAGTTAGGAGTTGTAGGCTTCAGCATTAAGATATAGAAGACTGCATGCATATTATCTGGCAACTAAAGAGTATAGGAGTAACTACTGGCTCAGGTAATGACCTTAGAGGGACTGAGAAATCTCTCTACAAGCTTCTTACATGGCTAAGTAGTGTGGAAGAATTGTGCTTTAATAAATGCTAAGGATCCATTCACAAACTTGAGAGCTGGTAAGTGTCAGGCACCAGCCAAGGTTTGATACTGAGATTAAGCATGACTAATTTGCTCTTTCAGGGTGTCCTAAAGTTAGTATCAGGGGACAACCTGTATTGGCACAGTCTGTAGGGTGCAAACTTGCATCTCACCCCTGAGAGACCAATCTCAATATATTGTATTTATATATCGATTTTGGTATCACTCTGTGCACTTTTGAATTCTGAAATTTCCTCTCATTTATTTGTATTTTTACCCTCAATATTGAGGAAGTTATTCATTCTTTTCTATGTACGCTACTTACGGGCGCTTACCCACGCATGATGCGACGCGCGTGGCCAGCTCCCTGGATGGGACCGGCAGCCTGGCTCAAACCTTCGATAGGGTCAAAGGCCGGTTGCAGGGTATATGCGGGTGAAACACAACCCGCGCATGCCTCCCTCCTCAGTTGTTGACTACACTGAGGAGGTGAGTTGTATAATATAATGTATAAGCCTTTAAGGCTGATTTTCTTTTATTTCTTTTGTAAGATAAATAAAATAGGTATATTTTCCGAATATAAACTCAGTTGTTGACTACACTGAGGAGATAAATAAAATAGATTGCCTATAAATTCTTCAAACCTACTGCAATTCACTCATAATCTCATCACAGTCTGGGATGAGTAATCAGATGCAAATCTAGTATTGATAAATAGGAACTACCTGGGATGAGTGATCAGATGTGAATCTGAGGAACTTGTCCTACAAACGGTGTGTACTTATACTATACTATCCTTATTGTGTGTAAGTGGAAACATAGAACAATGAGATGGTGAGAACAATAAGGAGATGTAAACTATGTATAGTAGACAATAGGAATAGTAGAATGTTAACTGATACAATAAGCTTGAGCGACTTGCGATGACCATATATTCCAACACTCCCCAAACGGTTGAGCTATGTCGTGAGCCCATATTTCTTGGAGAGGAAATGGTATTGATCGTGAGGCAGGGGTTGTTATTATTATGGACAACTTGGCACAAATGTAAGTTATGCAACTAGACAAAGTTAGACTCCTCAGTGTAGACAGACACTGAGATATGCATTACCTAGACAAAGTTAGACTACAAGGTAATCAGTTTGTCTAGTATAGTATAATAGGGCAGCACTCTTACCTCCTCAGTGTAGACAGACACTGAGGAGAACCAACTAGCACCTCCCCCCTCCTATGTGTACCCTGGGCGCCTATGCCCAACCCCACTGTGTCTCCAAACAATGCAAGTATCTACATATGTATACCATAGAATAAGTAATGTAGAATTAACCCAAAATATACCATTTATATTCAACACTCCCCCTCAATTCAACATTACACCAAGCAATGTTCTGAGTCGCTTGAATGTGGGCCTTGGGAGCACCTTTGTGAAAATGTCTGTCACCATGTCTTGAGTAGGGAAGTGTTACGATAGTGATAAGGATGTAATCGTATAATATTTAAATCTCCCAATGACGAGGTTATTGGCGAGGTTCGGAGTTGGGGTTGGCTTCAACGTACTTGCGTTGCGCCCACTTGGATCGTACGGTCCCCAAATTTCGTAATAGCGAAGTAGACAGAAGAGACGGAAGTGAACAGAGGAACTTAGTCAAAATCAAGATTGATTTTCTGACTGAAGACTGAACTAATAGTACAAGGCCTTTTATACTACTTTCTAATCTATTAGGAGTCGAATAGATTCCTATAATAGAATGAGAAAGCCGAGGATCGTGAAAAGCGAGAACAGAATACTACGCCCCAAATAATGATCTCCTCCGTGACATTGTTGAGTGACATGTCACTCAGATTCCCAACGGAGTTACCCTAAGGAACGTAATAGCGAATAGATGAAAACGGAATGAAACATAAATGAAAGGATATTAAATGTAAATGAAGATGGAACGGAATAACGAGCATATGGGATGTGACGTAAATGAGTGGAGCGATTTGACAGGGGCATGTGATGCCAAGACGGATACACGAGGTGCATATAGTCCGTGGGCTGAGGGTGTATGGTTGGATAGGCGAGCGAGAGCGGAGTTGGGCTGAGTGGGCTGAATTGAATAGTCGGCTTTGCTGGCGTACGGTTCCTGACAGGAAGTAACGAAGATCAATATGCCCATGGCTGATGGCCTCTCGGATAAAGTGATAGCAGATATCGATGTGTTTCATACGAGCATGGTATTTGTCATTCTGAGCTATGGCGATGGCTGAAGTGTTGTCACAATAGAATAAGATGGGCTGTGTGAGAGGGTGGAATACATCACTGATGAAAGCTCTGATCCACAGGGCTTCCTTGCTTGCATGCATAATGGCAACATACTCAGATTCAGTTGTTGACAAAGAGACAAGGGATTGCTTTCTTGAATTCCAACTTATGGCTCCTCCATCTATGGTGAAAACATAGCCGGATATCACATGTCGGTGCTCCTGTGAACTTCCATCAGCATCGCTAAAACCTTCTAACCCATACTGGTCCCACCTATCTTCAAGTGCCCACTCAAACGTCCCACCTGCTCCTATTATGAGCTTAGCTTCTTTTGTGCCCTTCAGGTATCTTATGACCCGTTTTACAGCTTCCCAATGGATGTGTCCAGGGTTCTGCATGAAACGAGATAGATATGACACTGTGTATGCAATGTCCGATCTGGAGCCTATGGCCCCATACATCAGCGAGCCAATAGCCTCCTTGTATGGTACATGCTTCATCTTCTCTATTTCTTGAGGGGTGCTAGGGCAGTCCTTGACAGATAAGATGTCACCGGGGTTCATTGGGATTGCAAGCGGTCGAGCATCTTGTAGGTTAAAGCTTTCCACAATTTTCTGGATATACGCACTTTGACTAAAGGTAATAGTCCTTTGGTTTTGATCCCTGGCTACTTCGAGACCTAATAACCAGTTCAGATCGCCTAGGTCCTTGATTTTGTAGTGCGTGCTCAGTTGCTTTTTGAATCGCCGATGCCGTGTTTCGAGTTCCCAACGATGGTGATGTCATCTACATCAACTGCAAGTACAGTGGTGTCCTGGTTATATTGGTAGAACACCGCATGTTTGACTAGGCATCTTGTGAAGCCTATGGATATTAAGGTATTCCTCAAATCATCGAACCATTCGTGACCTGACTGTTTTAACCCATAAATTGCCCTTTTTAGGTGGAAAACCGATGCTCCCTGCCTGGTATTTCAAAGCCCTTCGGTTGGCACATGTATATTTCCTCCATAAGCTTCGCATTTAAGTATGCTCCGACGACATCCATCTGCTCAACCTCCCAGTTGTTCTGGACTCCTAGCACGACTATGATTCTAATGGCTGTCAGCTTTGCCATAGGTGAGAATGTTTCCTTGTAATCAATGCCCTCAATCTGAGACAAACCTTGTGCTACTAGCCTCTATTTGTGCTCCTGGACTTTACTGTCTTTGTCCAGTTTTTAGCGCAGCACTATCCGGCTTCCTATGATATTCACTCCTGCTGGAGGGTCAATGAGATCCCAGGTGCCCATTTGCTCATGTTGCCTGAGCTCGCGACTTATAGATTGTTCCCATTCAGGCCAATCATCCTGCCCGTGTGCTTCTTCAACTCCTGTCGAGTCTTGTGGCAACATAGCAGTGCTCAGCATCATGAATTCCATCATGCGATTGTCGTCATCGGCGACTTCAACTATGCTGGCTGCCTGCTGGCCTTTGAGGCGATTGCTCCATCTCAAGCCCGGCTCTACTTGGATTTCCACCGCAGGGTTTAGCTGTTGGCTCCATCTGAGCATCGTTCATTCAGTTGGGTGCTTGAGCCCTTTTACCACTTCCAATGGCATTATTCACGGGTCAGTGCCGTCTGGGGTAGTTGGAGTTTGTGTTGGGGTTTGCAGTGTCTCGGTTTTAGGTGCATTGATTGGATCCATCCAGTTGTCGATTGTTTTGAGCTGACTACCGGATCTCTCCCCCACAATCGGTGCAACATCTATGACGACCGGTGGTAACAGCACCTTGCCGTCGAACGTGATGTTCCATTTGAGGGTGATGCACCAGGTGCTAGGGTGATACACGCGGTGACCTTGGCTGGTACCGCTGTATCCGACCCATCTCGCTTCCTCGCTCTTCACGTCCAACTTGCTCGAAGCGTGCTTCATTACAAAGACATGTGTGCCCCATTCAGGTAGTCCTCACAGGTTCAGTTTTGTGCCAAACAGCATTTCATATGGTGTTTTGCCATCTAACGCTCTTGTAGAGGTCCTATTCTTCAACCAAATGACGTGGTGAATGGCTTCTGGCCATAAGTTCTTTGGTAAGTTTGATGAGATCAAAACTGCCTGTGCGTGTTCTAACAAAGTCCGGTTAAGACGTTCTGCAACACCATTCTCCTCGGGCGTATCATGAACGGTGAGATTCCTCACTGTTCCTCTGCTTTTCAGATGCTTGGTGAAGTCATCTGATAGGTATTCACCCCCACGGTCAGATTGTAGGATTTTAATCCTATGGCCATGCTGAGTCTCAAGCCATGCCTTGTACTCCTTATATTTTGTGAGTACCTTGCTTTTCTTGTTGATACACTCAATCATTGACCACCGAGTACAATCGTCTGTAAAACTAACGTAGTAATTCTTCGAGTTATAGCTTGAAGGAGTGGTTGGCCCGCATACTCGGATTTGTAGGGTACAATAACTCTACTAAAGGGTATACACTGTGGAATCCATTGTCTTGAAAGACTATCATATCTACTGACATTGTGTTTAAGGAAACAGTTTTTCCTCTTCACATGCCAAAACCTCCCATTACACAACCAAGCTCTACTCCAGAACTACCACCACAGCCGCTACCAAAACAGATCGAGATAACTCTACCAGAGAGTGATGATGAAGATCACAGTGCAACCTACCCAATACCTGAACACATACCTAGTCCACCATCTCAACCAGAACCATCAGTGACACCACCACCTTGTCCCTTCAGGTTTTCTGAGCAAATCCACAGCCGAGAACGACACCCAGATCCCTCAAATGTCAGTCCTGACAAGACAACATGTTGGCAGTCAAATTTCGCAGTATGGACCGACACAGTGGAATTCCTACTTGCTGCAGTCAAAGTCACACCTGCTGGAGATCCAAATACATACAAGTACGCGATCTCAACTCCAGAGGCTCCAGCTTGGCAAGTAGCGATGTGTTATGGCCCATGCCACCAATAAACCCACATTAAACCCCTCAAACACCTGTACCATTTCTGGAACCTTTCCGAACGTTCAAAGCCTGAACAATCGCTTTCCGAATTCCATTGTACCAACCTGATGTTCTGCAATCCCAAACCTCCAAATATTCCAAGGCCAAGGTTCTGCTCCTTTGATAAACGACGTGCAGGATCATCACATACCTCACTCCCTTGTTCTCCATTCTGTATTAAGCCCCTTGTACTCCTTCCTCCCCTTGTCTTTACTTGGCAAAAGTTAGTACAAGGACTAGATACATGTATATAAGACACCAGTCAACTGGACTATTTGCCAGTATGAATATCGACTTAATTCTGCATCATAGTTTCCAATTCAGTTCCGGTAAACTTTCCAACTTTCCGAAATTAGGGACAGATGATCGAGGAGGGCACAACACATAAGTTGAAGCCAAGTCCCTGTGACCTTGAACCACTCGAACTACCTAATACCGAGAACAGTCCTAGGCCCCCGACGCTTCCCATCTTTCCACCCCTTTCCATTTCCATCCGTGAACCCGCGACCTCTAGTCCCTCCACCTCTGGAGCACAAACCCCCTCTTGGAAACCATTCGGAACCTCTGGAAACCCTTCCGGAAGTATCTAGCTAAGTGCCTGACATGCAGATTTAACACGATGAAAGAAGAGATAATGAGTCACCTAGACAATGAGACTTGGGAGCTGGTGGATTTACTGCACGACCGAAAAGCTATCAAGTGCAAATGGGTATATGTGACTAAAAGGGCAATGTCACCAGGCTTCATGTTCGATTTGTCGCCAAAGGTTTCTCCCAAACTGCTGGTGTAGACTATGAAGAAACTTTTGCACCAGTTGCAAGGTTGGACTCGTTGAGACTGCTGCTTGCGATTGCAGCACACTTCGACCTAGACGTACACTATATTGATGTCAAGTCCACTTACCTCAATGGAAATCTAGACGAAGAGATCTATATGGAACAGCTGGAAGGATTTATAGTCAAAGGACAGGAAACAAAGGTGTGCCATCTTAAGAAAGCTCTTTACGGCTTAAAACAGGCAGGCCGACAATGGCATACCCATCTACATGGCATGCTGGCAAGTCTCGGTTTCCAGAAAAACATCTCTGGTGATGTTTCCATCTTTATCAAGAGAACTGACAGGGGAGAGCCACTCATTATACTGGTTTACATCGATGATATTGCTATTTTTGGTCTTCTGGACCAAATTCAAGAGCTCAAGACTGTAAGGGCAACCCTCTTACAGCCCCGAGGTATATCTCGGAGGCGAGCTAAGCAGGGGGAATCTGTAAGGGCAACCCTCTTACAGCCCCGAGGTATATCTCGGAGGCAAGCTAAGCAGGGGGAAT
>QLPI01009497.1:0-10380 GCA_003314275.1 Chroogomphus rutilus
GACCCTTATCTCTCCTGCCCATCAACATTCACCCTCATTCTCAACCTCAAGTTGTGTCGCCCCATGTGGTACTGAGCACTATACGCTAAAGCAAGTAATAATGGGACCATGTGATCGTCCGGGCTGAAGATACGCACAGAGTAACAACTACGAGATGTTATTAATTATAGCTAAAAATGATCCATCACTTGGCTAGACACATACCTTGTGCCCGTTATCTTGAGCCATATGAGAGCCTGTGATATGTTTGTGTCCGGGGGGCTCGTTTCTCGGTTTAGCATTACGGCCAAATCACCTGAAACATGTTGCTAAAACTGGGAGGCAAGCCAAGAAATTTGCAGCCGATTTGAAGTTTTGGAATGATGAACTTGTGAAATTGAAGCCTCTCCCTTTCAGTGCAAATATGACGGGTGATGGGGTGAGCAGATGTATGCGGGACGGATCCCTGTTCCCCTTGGTTGATCTCTAAAACCCATGAAGCACCAACTAGGGTATCAGAAGGGAGATTAGATGTGTTTGCTGTATATTAGTATGCCCCTATGGTTGCGACGAGCAAGTTGATACTCATATTTAAGGATCCTGTCCTGCCCGTGAACTGCCAAAAAAAAAACACAGAAAAAAAGGATAATCAACCGTATTATCCCTAAATTGCAATAACACCATCGCAACACCCTACCTGCATGACACGAAAAGAAAACTGTACGCTATCATGATTATCTCCGGAAGACCGCCTGGTGCACTCACTGCCTCCCTCTCCCCCAGGCTGGGCTGAGCCATATACGTCTCCCATCGGGCCCCCCACACTAATAAACGAGAAATTACCCTCCCCATCATTCATGAGAGGATTCTTTGCTAGAGTCAGCGTGTCAGATGTCAAAGTAGAAATAGAAGCTCCACTCGGCGTAACAGTCATATCATGATGCACCTCCTGTCCAGACAGCACTGTTGCGTCTACATCATCACGAACACCCACAGGCCCGATGATAACATATCCACATGGAGACGTGTCAGTCGAGTCTTCAGAAGGAGATCCAGACGTGAAATCCTGTGCGCCATAACTGCATCCATCATGTTCACAATGAGAAAATGAGGGTATGTCTAGAATAAATGTACATACTAGGTAAGGTAACGACCTACGTGTACCAGTAGTTCCAGCCCATCGTGATGCAAACGCAGGGTCGACGAAGCGGCCGGAAAGCGTGACCTGTCCACCTGCTACGGGCCTATGTGCCCAGTGAATGAGCTATCATTTGCGGCATGCGCGTGTCGACGTACAGAAAGGTGATGAGTTCACCGAGGGACAACATGACTGGGTGGAGTGTCAGCGTAGCACGGAACGCATAGAGGAACGGGCACGGACCGCAGATGCAGATGGAGGGGATGACGAGATAACCGAGGAGAAGACCACCAGGCCCATGGTCTTGCTCCAAATGCTGTCCCCGATCCTGATCTCAATCCTGGTCATGGTCCTGCTGCACCGAGGTCACAATCAGGTCTGCTGAGTAGGGTGAGTCTACAGCTATACCTGGTGCCTGGGGCGAGTCGTTATAGTGGTTATGGTGGCTAGCACGCCCACGGTCACGGGAGATGCCAAAAATCCCGCGCCTTGGGCTCTTGCTCCTCCAGGGAGGTCGGTCGGAAACCCACAGGTGCTATAGACTAGAAGAGCGCCCCGTGAATGCGAAGATGACGCCGTGTGTTGGAGCGCACCGTGAAGGTCTTGGAGCATGCCGGGATAGGGCACTATTGAGCTACTGCTTCGCAATCCACGTGTGGCCACAGGATGGCTGGCAGTCGAGGTCCCTTTGTATCGTCTTGATCTCGCATGATTTAATATCACAGTTTCCCAATGAACTGTGTCTTGTAAGGCTCTAGAACAATAATTAAGCAGAAATTACTTGTCTCAGCTGTGGTACATTATATAAAATATTCTAAAATATTCTAATGGACTTTGATATACTAAAAGTGGTTGGTGCCCTCTATCTACATGTATATTATATTGCTGCAAAATATCTAACAAGTCTGAATTGATTTGGTGTTGCTACAGCTGTTCTGCAGCTGGGGTTGATCAGGGCCAACTGCCTGAAAAACACTTTTTATTGTGACAATTTTACATGGATTTTACATTGCCATGCCCTGCATATTGGGTTGAAGAAGTTATATTTTTATTTTCAGACAGAATGGCTACAATTTGACTGAGTAATTGCAGTTCTCTTTTTGCCCGCGCAAATGTGTGTGCAATTTGGCGCGTGCCTTACGTACTGCAAACCGGTGTAAGATGCTAGCCGATTGTAACTTTACACCGGTTTGCATTACGTATGGCGAGCGCCAAATTGCACACACGTTCACGCGGGCAAAAAGAGAACTGCAATTACTCAGTCAAATTGTACCCATTCTGTCTGAAAATAAAAATATAACTTCTTCAACCCAATATTCAGGGCATGGAAATGTAAAATTCATGTAAAATTGTCACAATAAAAAGTGTTTTTCAGGCAGTTGGCCCTGATCAACCCCAGCTGCAGAACAGCTGTAGCAACACCAAATCAATTCAGACTTGTTAGATATTTTTCAGCAATATAATATACATGTATATAGAGGGCACCAACGACTTTTAGTATATCAAAGTCCATTAGAATATTTTAGAATATTTTATATAATGTACTACAGCTGAGACAAGTAATTTCTGCTTAATTATTGTTCTAGAGCCCTACAAGACACAGCTCATTAAGAAAATATGATATTAAATCATGCGAGATCAAGACGATACAAAGGCACCTCAACTGCCAGCCATCCTGTGGCCACACACGGATTGTGAAGCAGTAGCTCAATAGTGCCCTATCCTGGCATGCTCTAAGACCTTCACGGTGCGCTCCAACGCGCGACATCATCTTTGGATTCACGGGGTGCTCTTCGAGTCTATAGCACCTGCGAGTTTCCGACTGACCTCCCTGAGGAGCAAGAGCCCAAGGTGCGGGATTGTGGTCACAACAAACACAACAGCCGCAACAGCCCCTTTGGCATCTCCTGTGATTGTGGGCATGCCAGCCACCATAACCACTATAACAACTCGCCCCAGGCACCAGGTATGGTTGTAGACTCACCTTACTCAGCAGACCTGATTGTGACCTCAGTGCAGCAGGACCAGGACCAGGATCGAGATCAGGATCAGGAACAGCATTTGGAGCAAGACCATGGGCCTGGTGGTCTTCTCCTCGGTTATCTCATCATCCCCTCCATCTGCATCTGCGGTCCGTACCCATTCCTCTACATGTTCCGTGCTACGCTGACACTCCACCCAGTCATGTTGTCCCTTGGCAAACTCATCACCTTTCTGTACGTTGACACATGCATGCCGCAATTGATAGCTCATTCACTGGGCATATAGGCCTGTAGCAGGTGGACAGGTCATGTTTTCCGGCTGCTTCGTCAACCCCGTGTTTGCATCATGATGGGCTGGAACTATTGGTACACGTAGGTAGTTTTACCTTACCTGGTATGTACATTCATCCTAGACATACCCTCATTTTCTCATCGTGAACATGATGGATGCAGTTAGGGTGCACAGGATTTCACGTCGGGATCTCCTTCTGAAGACTTGACTGACACGTCTCCATGTGGATATGTTATCATCGGGCCTGTGAGTATTTGTGATACTGTGGACTCGACAGTGCTGTCTGGACAGGAGGTGCATCATGATATGACTGTTATGCCAAGTGGAGCTTCTATTTCTACTTTGACATCTGAGATGCTGACACTAGCAAAGAATCCTCTTATGAGTGATGGGGAGGCTACTTTCTCATTTAGTAGTGTGGAGGGCCCGATGGAGACGTATACGGTGTCAAGGACACATACAGAGAACCGTCCACTCGGCAATGCCGACCGAGCAACCATTCTATATCTGCGACCAAGTGCCCACGCCACATTCATAACACTTGGCACACTGGCCTCGGCTCGGTACATCTGCCATCCACACTCCTTGTCCTCACCCTTCGGTCCGCCTCACCTCATGACTTCCTGCCCTTGTGTGATCCTCGGGTACAGCCCTTACCTTATAATCGGGCACTTCCTATTGTTCTACCCTCGACCACATTCCTATTATCCTATCCCTTATTGTTTTATCCCCATTTTGCATCCCTTCATTCTAATTTTATCCATTGTGGACAATAACCACATGCTCTGCATACTTTGTTGTCTCACATTCCTTATTCCACATGTCGCTTCTTAACCTATATAAGTAGGACATGCATGTACATATTTCCTCATTCTGGGTATCGACTAGGCTTAGGCCCTTCTACCTTCTTCTCCTCTGTAAAGTCCTCGACTCAGGCCGGCATCACCAGCATCCCCCTGAGTACCTGCCTGTTGCAAAACCAGTGGCATGCACGGCAAGTAGGGCGCAATGCACGAGTACATTGAAGCCAATGCCACTACTCTTGGCCTGCAGGACTTGGCCATAGTCTGCCTGACCTTTTCAACAATACCCTTTGGCAGTACTGAAGTCCGTCAGTAACCGAAGCTTGACATATGGCCTTGGCCCACCCTGGGGAAGAGGGAGGCAGTGAGTATGCCAGGCGGTCTTCTGGAGATAATCATGATAGCGTACATTTTTCGTTTCGTGTCATGCAGGTAGGGTGTTGCGATGGTGTTATTGCAGTTTAGGGATTTTATGGTTGATTATCCTTTTTTTTTTCTGTTTTTTTTTTTTTGGCAGTTCACGGGCAGGACGGGATCCTTAAATATGAATATCAACTTGCTCGTCACAACCATAGGGGCATACTAATATACAGCAAACACATCTAATCTCCCTTCTGATATCCTAGTTGGCGCTTCACAGGTTTTAGAGATCAACCAAGGGGAATGCAGATCCGTCCCGCATACATCTGCTCACTCCATCACCTCTTATCTTTGCACTGAAAGGCAGAGGCTTCAATTTCACAAGTTCATCATTCCAAAACTTCAAATCGGCTGCAAATTTCTTAGCTTGCCTCCTGGTTTTAGCAACATGTGTCTGGCAATTTGGCCGTAATGCTAAACCGAGAAACGAGCTTTCTGGACACAAACATATCACAGGCTCTCGTATGTCTCAAGATAACGGGCACAAGGTATGTGTCTAGCCAAGTGATGGATCATTTTTAGCTATAATTAATAACATCTCGTAGTTGTTACTCTGTGCATATCTTCTGCCTGGATGATCACATGGTCCCATTATTACTTGCTTTAGCGTATAGTGCTCAGTATCACATTGGGCGACACAACTTGAGGTTAAGAATGAGGGTGAATGTTGATGGGCAGGAGAGACAAGGGTCTGTGTGGATCCAGGAAAGATAGATGATTGAGGTATTAACTACAGAGGAACAAAGTATAGTTGATTTAATATCACATTTTCCCAGTGAACTGTGTCTTGTAGGGCTCTAGAACAATAATTAAGCAGAAATTACTTGCCTCAGCTGTAGTACATTATGTAAAATATTCTAAAATATTCTAATGGACTTTGATATACTAAAAGTCATTGGTGCCCTCAATATACATGTATATTATATTTCTGCAAAATATCTAACAAGTCTGAATTGATTTGGTGTTGCTACAGCTGTTCTGCAGCTGGGGTTGATCAGGGCCAACTACCTGAAAAACACTTTTTATTGTGACAATTTTACATGAATTTTACATTTCCATGCCCTGAATATTGGGCTGAAGAAGTTATATTTTTATTTTCAGACAGAATGACTACAATTTGACTGAGTAATTGCAGTTCTCTTTTTGCCCGCGCGAATGTGTGTGCAATTTGGTGCTTGCCTTACGTAATGCAAACCGGTGTAAAGGGCATCTGCTGACTCAGTTCAATGCCACCGCAATGATCCGTCAACTGGACCATGAAGACGATATGATCAGAAAACCGGCTGCCGTTGAGACCTGCAGACATCTCTCCAGAGATCCAATCAGGTTTCAGCACAGCCTGGATGCAAGACATCCTCACTTGCATATCAGATAACCTTTTTTCTTTTTGTGTTATTGACTCTGGTACGTACAATAATCTAACAGGTAAAGGATGTATTTAACGGCTGCCAAATCTTCCAGCGTCTGACAAGCTATACCGGGGGTGTTAGACATCACCCAAAATTTCACGTCCCGAATACACGCTTGTTATTAATGGCACTTCACGACCAAGTAGTGGACAACCGGATTCTTGCTGTGAAAATCCTTGGATGTCTTCTTCAGAAGACGTTAACTCGACTTGTTTTGGATTTGAAATGTGCAGTGTCCTCATAAGTTTATTTGTTGCACGTCTTCTAACAAAGAAATAGTTGGAGCAACAAAGACGCCATACGCATTCTTGCCGCTCTGTTAAAGTATACTCATGCGGTGGTAGACCACAATATTATTGAGTTTCTCTCCATGTTGCTTGACCTCGGTGACGATTCTGATCCTGTAGTCATTAATCACATCCTGTTTTCTCTTGGGGCGCTGGCTGCTGTTACTGGCACCACAGCCTTGTTTTTATGACACATGTACTGCAGTTGACAGGCTCTAGGTGTATGGGGGCGGAGTCGGTATACGTGCACTCTAGGGAATTTGAGGAACTCGTCCACTTCATTACCAGTGCGAGAGCTCACAGAGGATTTGGCCCCATGACCAAATTGGTGACAACAACACAACTAACAAGGAGTTCCTCAACATGCTGTGTGCTGAGATCAAGTTCTGAAATTCCTTGATTGAAGGTGTTTTCAGAAATAGTTGAGATGGGTTTCTTTGGAATATACAGACAAAGGTCCGTCTCATCGGCGGCGACATGTGAAAACCGTCCCCTGATCTTTTCCCATACTTTTGCCCTAACATCAAGGATGCGGTCATCAGGTGTGATGATGCAGGAGAACGTCGTTTGTTGTGTGCTGTTACGGATTTCTTAACCTCGATCGTATCGTCCGCGGCGACCAATTTTGCCGTCTCTTTCCGATCGTCGTCACACCTGATGACCACATCCTTGATGTTAGGGTAAAAGTATGGGAAAATACCAGGGGACGTTTTCGCACATCGCCCCCGATGAGACGGACCTTTGTCTTTATATTCCAAAGAAACCCATCTCAACTATTTCTGAAAACACCTTCAATCAAGGAATTGCAGAACTTGATCTCAGCACAGAGCAAGTTGAGGAACTCCCTGTTCGTTGTGATGTAGAGGATTACAACCGACTTTCAAAGCCTCAGAAATGCTGTCTACACATTCTTGTGGTGATCCCACCCGGTGAACATTTTCTCTTGTGTCCAGTTGGTCATGAATCATGGATGGCAGCCACTCCAAATTTCACAGATGGTTTGTTGAATTTTTTGAAGCATATTCCTTTGTCTCACATCCAGCAATAGGTTCTGTTCAAGATAATCTACCCCCATGAGCAGTCACTTACATTCACGATTCCGCACACAGCTTCATACGATAGTTTTGAACGATCTGATTTGGACAACAATGCGATTATAGAGGTCCAACAACAATGCGCACCTTCCTTCATCACAGACTACATCGACAGTTTGTTGCAAAAGCGCATCACGACTGCTGAATATATGAGCTTCAGTTGTTCATGCTGGTATCTGTCTGAATGCCTGTATACGCGAGTCCCTCTCCAAGACAAGGTTGACGTATACTTCAAGATTAACCAACCGAATGAATCAACTCACTCCATTGTCAACTCGGACTCCCTTAGCAACATGACTGAACGTGAAATTGAGTACTTAAAATATGTTTTAAAAATCAACATTTCTACAGAACAGAGATAGTCAGAGAGATACGCAATTAAGTGCTAATTATAACAACAAGAAAGGGTATTTTTTTGTGTTTATAATCTGTTTAACTTGTCTTTGTCTTAAGATCCCCACCAATTCTGCACTCTGCCTTCTTATTCTAATCAGGTACCATGAATTTACAGTCCAATTCAAACACACAAAAGTTCATGATTGAACCATCAAGCAGAGCAGCAAGTTGAATCTGAGTCGATTGGCATAGATTCCAGATCATAACTACTCATACACGCTAGCTAAGGGACAAAGGGATAGAATAGTTACAGCCAATGAAGCACAGCACACAAACCTAGAAGAAAGGACAAGGAAAAAAAGGGCTTTAACTTGCATCGTCAATTCCCACTAAACATTGCCTCATGATCTCATAGAACACAACTGTTATCGTATCCACACGTTTACCGCCACCCACCACCACCTCTTCCTCTCTCCTCCTCCTCCTCTCCCTCACCCTCCACTCCACAATCCCTCCCTCCTCTGCGACATAAACCCACTCGCCACTCGGGTCGAAACACATGCCTGAGATGTGTCGCATGTATGGCTCTGCAGGCTCGAGTACGCTAGAAAGCAGTGGCGCAGGGGGCGAGACCTGGTGGGTCTGGAGTGGATTATTAGTATCAGTTCGAGACTGTGGATACAGTGAAGGGGGGGAAGGGTGGAGGATAGGTTGCATGTCACGAGTGCCTGCAGAGGGTGCGAGTCCAGCATTTGTGTTACTAGCATTTTCATTCGTCGCCCTTTCGGGCCCATTTCTAGTTGATCGTCTCCCAGACATCAACTTGTGCCACATCGTTGGGTTAGGTTGCAATTTCGAGGGCAGTTGCGGTTTTGAATGTGATTGAAGTTTGCATTTGTGCCTGCCTTTGAGGGCTCAGCTTCATGTTCATAGTCTTCAGGTGGAATAACATCTCCATCTGCATCCAGGCGCTCGATCACACCATCTGGAAATACATACGTCCTTGCACCCTCTTCAGAGCCCCATCTATCAAGATGACTGTCAGAGGGTGTATTCCCTGCCTTGACAGCACCCGCGGCTGCTCCTCTCGCACGACGCGGTTGGCTCCAAGAATACCCTCAACCGTCCCCCAAGTCCTGCCATGACCCGGCTGCTCCATCAGTGCATCTGTCAGCTATGTCCCCGGATGTCCCCTCTGCAGACAACCTTAGTGACCAGGCATGGTGGCCCCAATGGTGGACCAGATTAGCATTTGTCCACCCTTCCCCGTGTGATCCTCCGTCTGCTCCTTGACCAGTTTCCTCTGCTGCTCCCCAACCCTCATTTGCTGTCCAAGAATGCCTCTGCCTCTGCACTTGATGGCCCGTCCACCGATTCACCTCTGCCCCCAAACCTTCTACACAAACTGCTCTAGATTTTAACTTATTAAATGAGGCATGGATAATTTTGACATGATCGTGCTTAGTGGGCAGAAAATGGAAGAGTGAATTAAATGGATATAGATGATGTCTACTCAAGAGGGCAATGCTAGCTGTAGAGAGCAAATTTTGGAGGAGGAGCACAGTGACAAGCATTTCGTCTCTTGTGGACCTCTCCTCCTTGCTAAGCAGATGGTGGAATGCCTTTGTCATGGTCAGGAGAGGAGCCAGACTGGCAAGCGTATCAACTGTCACATGTCCCTTTGGCTGATATATGGCACCAAGCTTATTTGAATGATCCATCTGACTGTTCAAAACTCTTGAACTGAGTTCAGTTGGCCATGGAGTACTGGGGCGAAAATATCTGTGCATGTTCTTGCTCTCTAACAGTAATTAAATTTCAAATGAGTAAACTATGAGAAATGCCCAGAGGAAGCTAGATTAATAATAAATTTTAGGAGAACAATACTATGTTTTCAGCATTATATGATTTATTGGAAAAGAAATTAGGGTTGGACAGGATTAAGATCTACAATAACAACCTGGCCTGCATGATATCCAAAACATGCTTTGGATTTAGAGAATGAATATGGATAAAAACCACGAAACTCAGGTGGGAAATAGCAAGGTACGAACGGAGGGTCTGCAAGAATCCAGTCCTTATTGAAAGATAGGGACACAAGATGCTCGTCTGGGGCAACCAGTTGAAATTCACCTTGGAAGATGTGGGTAACTCGGCTTCCGTCTGCCAATGCTATGGATGCGGATTCGGCCAATGGAGTCGATTCACCGGTGATCAAATTCCAGATATGCACTGAATTATAAATTAAACCCAAGATAACTCGCGTTCCACCAAACAAAAAGGCAACGGATGTCACCCGAGAGCCACCTCCCTTGAGTATATGCTCTGCTATCCCGGTACTCGTATTCCATATCCGGACTGAGCCGTCTGCCGAGCCAGACAGAACATGTGCACCATCAGCCGAGAAAGCAACGCACCACACGTAATCTGAATGTCCCTCAAGTATGTTCTCCACCTTCCCTGTTGCCGCATTCCAAATCCGGACAGAGTGGTTCTTTGAACCAGAAACCACACATGTGCCATCAGGTGAAAATGCAATGCACAACATGCAATCTGAATGGCCCTTCAGTGTGTGCTCCAACTTGCCTGTAGCCACACTCCATATCCGCACTGACTTGTCGTCCGAACCAGAAGCGATTC